>JANFCV010000623.1:0-36708 GCA_024500475.1 Phthorimaea operculella
GGTACATTCTCATCGCCCGCATTTTTTACACATTCCGCTGAAAAGTGCAGCTTTCTGTGGAAGAGGGTTATAATTTTTTTATAAAATACTTCAGCTTGTCTTACATGGTCAAACAATTAAATACTCAAATATGTTGACAGTTTTGTAAAATTCCTGTCAAACATGCATTCTCTAACGTCCATGGCGAGGAACTTGCTACTTTGTGACAGATAAACTGTTATAAATCCTAAAATATCAGGTAATATCATGTTAATCATTCTTATCTTCTAACTAGTTATATTTTCTATCTTTCAAGATGTTTTTTAAAGTAAAAGACGCCGGAATTTATTTTTAAACATGGTTTTTAGCGTTGAAGCCTGATTCAGGCTTAAATTTCCTCGCGCTACCTTCTCATTCATATTTTCGTTCCGGTGAAAGCTATCTGTCTAGTTTGTTTACACATGAGGAGCGGATAAACAGCCGACAATATCGTAAGAGAAGCACGTGCCTCTGCTGCTGCATTTTGCTGGCGAAGGTAATATCCACACATTTACGATTTGGTTCAGTACCCACCTAACTTCCATGCTCATCGATAATCAAGTATTCAGTTATCAGGTAATACTGATATTTTTTCTGGTTAATACCTTTGTTATGCTTAAAACAAGAGGCGGTATTGTAAAAAGTATGGTCTTATAGTTTTTTCGTAAACCGAAAAATAAACTTTCGTTCTAACATCCATGTCCTTTTTCCATGTCTTTCCATGTTTCGCGGTGACATGGACGTTACAAAATGACATGGACGTTAGAGAATGATTAAATTTTTGGCCCCACTGTTGGACAAAGATTTTAAATGATATATTTTTTTTCTTAATTTAAACCAATGCGTATCTTAATGGAAATTTTTTGTGAAAGTAATTCATACTGGATTACCAAATTTTCAAAACACATCTCGTTAGGTATACAATTTTGGAAAAATTGCAAAATTTTCCACCGCAGGCAGGATTTGAACCTGCGACCATCGGCATCTGCACTGCCGACGCCACTACCAACTGGGCTACCGCGGTTCTAATCGATCCTGCGAATTTAGCAAGTATATCTTGTCCACTATCGCGTTTGCAAGTTTTCCAAAATAATTCATACTTTTTGTCATCGTCATCATAATAAGCCATAGGACGTATACTACTGAACATCGGACTCACTAAATACTTCCACCTTGACCGATTAGAAGCGGCCTGCATCCGGCAATTCCTGCCGCGGGCCGCCGCTCCTCCACCGATTATCAGTCCTTCGAGTATTGTAGCCTGCTCATTGGCACTTCAGCTTGCTGACTCTTTTAGCTATGTTGGTTATCTTGGTTCGTCTACGGATCTTCTCGTTTCTGATTCGATCACGAAGAGAAACACCGAGCATAGCTCTCTCCGTAGCTCACTGAGTGACTCTTACTCTATTTAGGAGGCCGACAGTTAGCGACCATGTCTGCGCATTGTAGGTTATCACTGGCATGACACACTGTTCAAAAACTTTCGTCTCGAGACAGTGAGGAATTTTGGACGTAAAGACGCTGCGTAACTTCCCGGAGCTGCCCAGTCGAGCTGGATTCGCCGAGTGACTTCCTTCTCAAAGTCAGATCTTCTTAGTTGGACTGTTTGTCCTAGATAGACGTATTTGTCCACCACTTTGAGTGTCGAGTTCCCTACCGATATTGGGGTGGGCTTTACATGAGACTTGGCCATGACTTTCGTCGTGTCCATATTCAACTTAAGGTCCACTTGTTGGGAAACTTTGATTGAAGTCCTGTAGCATTTTGCTGAGTGATGTTTCCGCTATTGATATTGATGCTAAGTTCATCCCATTCCAGGAGTTTGAAGGCATCTTCCATCGCATTGGTGAAGAGCCTCTGAGATAATACATCTCCTTGTCTTTACACTCCTGTGCAATGGATTTGCTGCTTGGTCTGATCTTGTATTCGAACTGACATTGTGGCGTTTCTTTCTTCGTTTATGAATATTTCAACACTTTGATATACCTGTAGTATATAATACCGCTTTGTTTCATACTTCTGGCGTCACACCTCCTAACAATACAAAGTTAAAGATAAGACTTTAAGTACTGGTGTTTCACCTGCTTTTAGTAGCTCTGATATGATTCCATCCTCGCCCAGCACGTTGTTGTTTTTGAGCTGTTCAAGGGCTATCTTAATCTCATACAAGCTGATATCCGGGTCATCCTCGGTCTATACCGAGGTCTAGACACTGTTGTGGGGTAAGCTTTGCTCTAGGGTCTGTTGAGCTAATAACAGGTATTGCGACTGAAGTGTACAACTGTCCACAGAACGGTTTGATCTCCCACAGTACCTCTCTTTGCATGGATGCCACACTGCCATCCTCCGTCTTCAGCTTTGTCAGCCGGCTCTGCCCAATAGACAGGTGCCTTGCGAAAACTTTGGTGCCATTGTTTCTCTTAATCGTTTTTTAAATATTTTTAGAATTAAAGTTTTGAATATCGCACTACAGGAACTAGCATATCTGTCTGTTGAGCCACCGATATCACATACGAAATAAACGTTAATGTGTAAAAAAAACAACTGCAAATATTATGAGGCGTAGGAAGGAACGTAGGTCGTAATGTGAAAATAATAATAAATGGTGGGACAATACATTGTAGCAGGCGAGGGAGTCCAAAATTGTATGGGAGGTTCAAAATTGTTTTCCACATCTCAACCTATGTTCTTGGAGGAAAGTTGTTCAGTTTCACGGGCTAATTCACCCCTTAGAGTATTTGTAGTTGATTTTTTTTACACCTTGTATAAAGAAATAAAACTTATTTTGTTTAGTTTTTCGACGTACCAAGTAGTGGACATGACTGATTCTTTCAGTTCGTTCAAATCGGACAAATTTTGAAGAATATTTTTTTTGTTCCCGTTTTGACATAGTTTATTAATTAGAGTAATCGTTTACGTCCTAAAAAAATGTTACCGGGAAAGGCGTTCATGGAAAAGCCTTAATTTTCATGTAAAGTGATGGAATGTAATGAGCGCGGAGAGAGTGTAATGATTAATATTTGGAAGGTAATGAAAAATTGAAATAGTGTAATGATTGTATTTGGAAATTAATGAAATATACTGAGAGTTGATATGGGTTTGTTATGAATTTTTAATATCTGTTAGGGTTTAATATGAGAGTTTTTATTATTTATGTAGTTTTTTGTCATTTAACAGTGCTCACGCGTAACCAACCAATAAAAATCCAGTAGTAAAATTTTACATAAGAATAACAATCAACTAATATATTATGGTAATGATAATGGTTATAAGGTTGTTTTCCGCAACTAGACGTCAACATGCGCCTATTTTGCATGAAGGGTGAGGGCTCACTACTCGTGCCATCATAGTTCCCCGTTGAAGATCAGCAACCAATAACATCACCGAGTGCCTCGGGTTTGACTCCAGATGCCCGAGGTACTTTTCCGGGTGTGTTGCCACCTCTTTGCAGTGTAGCACCACTTGGGTAGCTGTTTCTTCTTCTTCCATGCATGCTCTGCACAGAAGACCGTCACTAACACCTTTGACTGAAAGGTGCTTAATAAAGTGATCGTGACGATGAAGTGATCGTGACGAAGATGCTGGGGTTTCTTCAGTCGGAGCAACTTCTTGGATAGGCGACTGGACAGTGTTGGCATGGCCTCTCTGGCCTGCCTGCAATCTTCTAACCCGGTCCAGTATGTGTTGTGCTCGATTTAAGTACGTTCTCTCAGTAAGGAGCGGAATTAACCTGTTGTAATGGGTAAAATCGGTTCCGACCCATAGCCTATAGGGGATACCGATGTATCCGATCCCCTCTGGCTAGTTTATCCGCTGCATCGTTAACTCAACAGCCGCAACCCTTGATCCACTGTACGTAGAGTTACGTTGTGTTTACATAACTCCGTCAGGCGTAGGTGGCGTTCGTAGATTAGCCCTGATGAAATTGTGTGACTGTTCAGTGCCTGCAGTACTGACGTGCTGTCTGAGATTATACGAATGAAGTGGCCCTTTACTTCCATGGCAGCAATGGCTGTAGTAACTAGTAAGATGGCCAAACACTCTGATTGAAAATCTGAGTTATGGTAATAAAACTGTTTTTGGATTCTGTCACCTGCACCTGCGAGTAATGGCAGATCTGTTTGTGCTTCGTTTAAAATGGCGGTATGTGGGGTATTGTTGGATATTGTTGTTTGCCAGAGTTTTAAAGAAGTGAGCCTTACTGCAGCCGCAGCCGCCTTCTGCTTGACATACAGGTGAAACGGCGGTAGATCCAGCATGGCTTCTAAGGCTGCAGTTGAAGTCGTCCTCTTCCGTGATCGCCATGCAGGCTAACCTTAGGAACTTTTGTAGTTTGTTGATACCTGTCACGATCTTGCACCTTGTCCACCATATGAGTGCACCCAGCACACCATCGGGTGCATTACCATCATGTACAGCTACAGAATATTTTTCGGCGAGAGGCCCCATTTCTTGCCGATCATCCTGCGGCACTGCCAGAAAGCAATGCAGTTTGTTTTAATTTGTGGTCAAGGGTTATCCTTAGATACTTGACCTCGTTAGCGAGTTGTAGTCTCGTCCTGAACAGTTATGGTAGGTAGTAGTTGCCCAAAACCCGTTTCAGCGTGAACATAACTGTTTCAGTTTTTGTGGGATTGACTGAACGGGCGTACCTGGTGCAGCAGGGTTCCACAATGCGTAGCGCCGCTTGAGTGAGGTCGTAAACTGTACTGGTAAACCCACCGGTTATAAGTATGGCCAGGTCGTCAGCGTATCCTATAGTGTAGAAATTGTTTGCGTTGAGTTCCGTGATAAGGCTGTTTATTACCATGTTCCACAGAAGTGGTGAGATAACTCTTCCCTATGGGCAGCGTCTTGTCATTATAGCTGTTTGATTGTTAGCTGCAAATCTGACACTGCGTTTGCGTTTGTTCGTGATCCATTCCGTCAGAAAGTTGTTCACCCCGTGGTTGTAGAGGGCTACGCCGATGATTGAAGTACGTTTTGTCGAAAGCCCCTTCACCTCTACCCAAGCACCTCTCAGTCATAGGAGTTACTGACAGTCCTCTGTGCACAGCCTGCATGGAAGAAAAAGAAAAAGCTGCCCACGTGCTGCTACACTGCAAAGAGGTGGCAACGTACCGGGCAAAGCACCTCGGAAATCCGAGGCAAATTCCAGAGGCACTCAGTGATTTGGTAGGGTTGCTGAGCTTCCTCAGGGAACTAGGATGGCTTGAGTAGTGAACCCCCACCCTTCATGCAAAATAGGCGCATGTAGATGTCGAGTTGCAGAAACGGGCTGTTTTCCGACTTTTTATTTTAACCATTACCATTACCAATGGATAAAATGGAAAGAAACTATATGCCAAAAGACCAAACTAACTTACATAGTCTGAAGTGGCACTGGGCTGAACACATCTGTCGAAGAACCGAAGTGTGCCCAGCGTGTCCTACACGTTGGCGGACTTGTGGAACGCTTCCGACGAATCTGTCCACGTCGCCACATACTGGTCCAAGCACAAAATATTGCCCACAAATATCTGCTGTCGACTCGCCAGAAGAAGAAATGGGTGCTCGAGTGGAAGCCACACCTTGGAAGACGTAACATTGGACGCCCTCCGGGCAGATGGATGGACCAATGACATAAAAATAAGCTGCTGGTTGCAACTGGATGGTGAAAACGGCCCACGTAAATACTAGTTCCAAAAAACATCATTATACCTTCCAAAACAGCTTCATTCATTACCGCGTAAAATTTTAAGGAAACGGAAGGTAATGAAACGGAGAGGAATGAAGTTTGAGCAGTTTTTCTAATATATTTTTGTTTCTAGTGTAAAAGAAGACAACGAATACAACCTAGCATAACATCCCTATACTACAAATTAAAGTGAAAACCTTAATTTTATCTCAAACACTTACTTGTCAAATAATTGGAATATAATGAACACTCACCTGTGACAAACGTCATCTCCGCGCGAAAGAACGTAAATTTTTTGCACTTCTAAATTGTACACGTCCTCACTCGGCTCGGCAGTGGGTGCGACTGAAGTGCGCGTGAATAGTGATCGATTTGTTAGTTTACTAATAGGGATTTGAAACCAACTATTTTTAATTTCCAACTTCGCGGAAATGAATGACGTTTTTCGTTTGACAAAACTTTTAAGTCGATTCTTTCTAGGTTGCACGTTATTTAAAAATACTATATTGAATACTGATAATCTACATTCATTTTCAAAGTACTTCACTACAAAAAAATAATCCTTCTGCATTAGGAAAGCCAAGTAATAATTAAAAACTTTTCCGTGGTACCATTTGGACAAGGAGAGTAATGAAGATTTGGGAAGTTCTTGTTCATAACTTTTTTTCATTATTGTATTTAATCCAAATATGATCAATGCATCATTTAGTTTACTCTATAAGTAAACATATTCAATCAAAATATTTAGCTAAAAGACAATATTAGTGCCGAATTTTGATCCGGACACGGATTTGAACGAACTGAAAGAATCACTCACATCTAACTTCCATGTCAAAAAATAGAGGCCTTCCATTTTTTCCGTTATTGATAGAAATATGTTATATATAATAAGGTTATGAAACCAAAAATACTTAAAAAAAAACAAATTTATTTAACAAAACTAGCTTTACTTCACAAAACGCAATTGATTTTTACAAAACAAGATAATCACTGGAATTTATTAATTAACACTGAAAATTACTGAAAATTAGTGGAACAAAGTATACGGAAAACAAAGGTAACGATACCAAGAACTCGCCGAGCACGATGCTGCATCGCCGGAAGCCGCCAAGAAAGTGAGCTCGAGCAACTGAGCTCACCCGCTTTTATAGCCTGGCAGTTGTTTATTTGTAAACAATCAAAAAATATCCTTAGACGGCCTCTCCTGATACAGCGTCGTCCTCGACCGCTTTAACAATCTAAAAGACCCTCAATGCCATCGGAACCTAACAAGTCGGTAGCCGTAACATTAGATGTCGTCTCGTCATCGGTTGATGCTGCCTCAGCGACATCTTCTGAATAGTCTTCATCAGGTGCCTGCTCCATGCCCGGGGAACTCGACGTCTGCTCGAGGTCCACGCTGGCGGAAGATGGGCCAGCCGTCGGCTCATCCTCTTCCTCTTCATCTGCAATATACAACACATCATCCCACACGTACTTCACTTGCATCTAATTCATACTCCATTCATTGCTTTCAAGCATCAAAATAATTTGATTAGGAACACATTTATCCCGTCTCTTATTTTCATCACCAAAACATACATCATCTTGAGACGTCTCATCACACACCATGGAAACAAAGGAACCGCAGAACCTTAGTTTCCCCGCCTTAACCGCAGCTAAGGCCCAAGTCCATTCAGTGCGACCGCAGCACACACTGAATAACTTGCATTCACTCCAGGGCTTGCTTTCGCAGCCGAGTGACGTCACTTCCGGGCATAGCCAAGTGACCTGACTACCAATCTTCATGTTGTAATTCGAATTGCCAGCCTACTCTACTCTGTCTATTCCGTCAGTAAGTCAAAGTAAGCTAAACTAGCAAAGCAATGCTAGAGAAGGGGACATGGGAAGCAAAAGCGAATTTAAAAGCTCAACAGCGAATTTAAAAGCTCAGTTAGGTACCTAATGCTAAGTAGAAGAAATGGCAATCAAAATTACAGCTTTTAAGAAAATTTGTAGCCATCCAGTAAGTCGAAACTTACTATCGAAGAAAGCAGCGCACGCCTCCGGGCACCACTCCCCTCGCCAAGGCACCATATACTCGGCCGCCGCTTGCGTGGACTTCCCATGATCCACCCAGCAGCTTGAGTTCGTAGCGACCACAGCAGCGCCCGCTGCACCCGATATGGTCCTCGATGCCCGGATCAAGCTTCCTCGTGGACTGGGAATACTTGATCACGAATACAAAGTCGCCAACCTGAAACACACGAGCTGGGCGGCGCTTTTGATTAACATAGGTGTCCTGTTGCGTACGATTACGCCTCAGGAGTTCATTGGCTCTCGTTCTGCACATCTCGCGCCATGCCTCACGATTGGGCCGCGTGACATCAGCCGCAACGTCACGAACCAAACTCCGTATTACCGGAGTGGCACCGTCAATGCCGACCAGTAAGTTCAGCGGCGATGTCTGCGTGGTCTTCTGCTTCGTTATGTTCAGGACAAGCTGAAGTCGCCACAGTGCACCAGACCACGTGGCATGGTTGCTTTCAGCCTGAATGCGGATCATGTTAAGAAGTGTCCTTACATACCTCTCGACCTGGCCATTCGACTGGTGCATTTCTGGAGTAATGTGGTGTATGTCGCAGCCCATTTCACTGAGCCACGACACAAAACTGCGTGCCTCGAACATACGACCACGATCGGCCACCAGCAACTTTGGAATACCAAATAGCGAAAAAGCATTCGAAATGGCTTGCTTGAGCTCTTCAGCATCTTGACGAGCCATGGAGTAGAGGAGACAGTACTTGCAAAAGCATCCACCACCAATATCTTGCAGCTGCTGTATCAGTCCTTGTGTTTCATTGTCCGCGGCTTGGGCAGTTTGTGCCCAATTACGAGGGCGTACAATGTTGCTAACATTCGCGGTAGGATTCCTACTTAAAAAGTCAGCATGGGACATTTGGGTACCTTTGCGGTACTCAATGTCGAAGTTAAAGTCCTGTAGATACACCCACCACCTAGCGACGCGTGGTAGCAGGTCCTTCTTTCGCTCTGTCGCCTTGAGGGCGTTACAGTCAGTCACGAGTTTAAACTTTAGCCCAACCAAATAATGGCGAAAGTGTTGTAAGGCCCTCACGACGGCGAGAGTTTCTAACTCGTAGGAGTGATACCTACTTTCCGCACCCTGCGTGGTTTTGCTGAAATACGCAACAACGCGCTTACTACCGTCTTTGTGCGTTTGTAGTAACACAGAACCGTACCCTATGCTACTAGCGTCCGTGTGGACTTCCGTGGGCAACCCGGGTCGAATATTGCAAGTACGGGTTCACTTGCTTGGCAATTATTTCTTGTCGAACCTTTTCCTGCTCTGGACCCCAGTGAAACGTGACATTCTTTTTAGTTAACCGCGATATACATGCTGTTTTTGTCGCGTATCCCTCAATATAACGCCTGAAATATCCAGCCAACCCTAAGAACTGTCGGACCTGCTTGACGTTGGTTGGAGGTATTAACTAGGGCCTCAACTTTACGAGGGCTCGGCTTCACCTGACCTGACTTACTACCCCTGCCTAAATACTCCACCTCTTTGGTCAAAAATGAGCATTTTCGAAGATTAATCGAAAAGCCCGCATCGGTGAGAGTTTTTAGCACGCGCCTCAACAGATCAATTCCTTCCTCAACTGTTGAGCTCAATAAAAGAACGTCATCGACATAGACAAGTACAGAGCCTGCCTCGATAAACTCGCGGAGTGTCTCGTTGATTATGCGCTGGTAGACTATTGAGTTTGTCAATCCGAAAGGCATCTGACAAACTCGTAGTGACCCTCCGGAGTGACAAACCCGTCTTATGAATCGAGTTCTCATCGATCGGGATCTGGTAGAACCCAGCTGCCATGTCCAGGCTGGAAAAGTAATTGATTTTACCAAGACGATCTATGTGATCGTCTATGAGTGGCATGGGTATGATCCCGAACGGTAAGTCGATTCAGTGCGCGATAATCCACGCACATACGATCTGAACCGTCTCTTTTAACGAGAATAATCGGCTTGAATACTGGGACTGCGACTCTCTAATTATTCCCTTAGCTTTAAGGTCAGTAATTATGTCGCGCACTTTGAGCTTCTCCTGATGCGAGCTTAGGTACGATAAGCAACTGGAGTATCGTCGGTGAGGTTTCATTGTTCCGGTTTTCACAGTTGTAGTCGCAGTTCCAGTTATCAAGTAATCGGAATACTCATTCAGAACGGATAGCAAGGAGTCACGCTCGGAGCCCTGAAGGGGTGTGTTAATGGGCACCTGTTCGGTTGCAACCGCACTGATATTGCGTGACGGCAAAGGTTTGCCTTCCGCCGTCAAGTATTGACGTTCCTTGGTACGCACGTACAATACCGTCGCGGTCCAGAATATCCGTCCTACGATAACTGGGGCATTCATGCAAGACGCTGGCATGACTATAAAGTTAGCCTCAAAAGAAATCTCACTAAACTCAATAGTAAGTCACGCTACTATTCGCAATAACTATATCTTACTTATTCCCCACAGTGACACAAACCGGTTTAAGTTGGTACGCAAGATGTTTGAGCACGTCAGACGAAATTAGTGACACGTCAATCGCACCACTGTCAATCAGACATCAACAGGACTTCCTGAATAACAGCGGCAGTCAAACCGTCATTTCCCGTTGGAGCGGTTAGCCTACAAAAGTTTACTTTCCGTTTATTCCGTGATTCGGACCGTTCCTTGAGAAAGCATGTCTTTTCTGTGTGACCTAACTTTTGCAAAAGGTACACGGGGTCGGGGTAGGAGCGGTACTGTAGAACCACTTGCATCAGTATTAGCCTTGGGATTAGAGCTATTATCTGGTTTTGTAAGCTTTTGTTGCATTGATAACTCCTATCTCCGATCTGTCCGCAATCAAACATTTGCCTTTGATTGGCAGATGAGAATCCGGTCGCTTTTAGCAGCTAGCGGACGCGCGTCTTGTTTATTACGACCTGGCTTGACGTAAAGGAATATAAAGATATCAACGTCTCCGCGGTCAAATTGGCGTTGGCTGCTGCAGCCTTAATCTGAGGATCAGTGATACCCATGATAATCAAAATCATCAGTTCTTCGTTAATGCCCTTAACTACTCGAAGACGCATCAAAGACCTCCTGGCATATTCCGCATACGTCGTGTATTTATCGGAGTTCGTACTCGACGTCATACAGAATGTTCGCGTAATCTAACTTGCGCGGGCATAAAGTCTTGAATTCCTGCACGAAATTACGCCAACCACGATCACTTGAGGTCCATTCGTTAAGCCAGTTACGTGCATCGCCCTTTAAACATTCGCAACTCGCGAAAGACACTCGTAGTCATTCCAACCATTCGCAAGCTTTGCACGTTCTACCTCTGACACCAAACGTCAATGTCATGAATTGACGGATCAAAATTCGAAACAAAATAATCGCGACTGCGGGTAGTTTGCAAAGATCTAATCGCGGGGGAGTTCGCGTACGGGTACGACTGCGAGTTCGATCGCGCCTACTACGACTTCGATGCACACGATCGCGTCGACGAGTTCTATCTCGCGACCTTCGATCGCGATCTCGATCACGATCCGACATTGCAACAAGCGTAAGTACACAAACACAACTTAATTGCAATCACTTAAAATTCAAGATCTACCCTGTTCCACACAATTAGGTATTTCAATCTCAAATTAGATGGCAAACGGTTAAAATTTAAAACAAAAGAAACGCGTCAAGTTCTGATCCCACTTCTGAAATAAGGTTATGAAACCAAAAATACTTTAAAAAACAAATTTATTTAACAAAACTAGCTTTATCACAAAACGCAATTGATTTATAAAACAAGATAATCACTGGAATTTATTAATTAACACTGAAAATTACTGAAAATTAGTGGAACAAAGTATACGGAAACAAAGGTAACGATACCAAGAACTCGCCGAGCACGATGCTGCATCGCTGGAAGCCAAGAAAGTGAGCTCGAGCAACTGAGCTCACCCGCTTTTATAGCCTGGCAGTTGTTTATTTGTAAACAATCAAAAAATATCCTTAGAATATTTTCACTAAAATACCTTGTATAAGCTCTAAACAACGTTATTTACTAGTTTTATATTTAAAATACACTTTAATATTTTCATTATTTACAAAAAGAAAATAAGCCATGGAATTCTCTAACGTCCATGTTCGCAAATAGTGGACATCAAATAACTCTTAAACCAGTGGTCCGAAAACCTGGCCTTTTAAATTCTATCTTAGAAATGAAGAAAACTTTGATAAACTGTATAATATTTTCCAGAAAATCTAAAATTAAAAAAAGACATGGAAGTTAGAATTTTCCGTGGCTTTAGGAGAATGAGCCAGCTAAGTGTGACACGCGAAGAACGCGTATTTTACCCCCGATTTCAGGTTACAAATCAAGTTTTAGTTAAATATATTTTATATATTGTGGATGGAATTTAACTTTCCAGATAGCCAATTAAACATTATTTCATATGAAAATTAGTTAAACTCTGTAAGTCTTATAATTTTGAAACAATTAACGTGTGACCGCAAATTTTGACCTCTCAAAGATTCACCCGGTTACCTACGCTCGGGCCTCGGAGCGACAAACTAGGTAATAAACCCGCAAAATCACATCATTAATCCATTTCAGTGATCCTTACTTTTTAATATTACGAAAATGTATTAAAATTAAAACATTGTTATCAATTCATCCGCCGTTTTAAACCGAAAAACGGTTGTTTATGATTTAAAACGGTTTTTTTCGTTTAAAACGATTTGGTTGAATTGGTTTTAAACCGGGCTTACATCTATAAGTACAACTATGTAAGTACCTACTTGTAAGTACAAACAAAGTGCTGGTTTAAGTATATTCTTTAGTACAAACAAACGATACAAATTACGTGGTAGAAAGAGTTTTAATCTCCTTGACCAACTGCCTTGACCTCAACACATGGTTTACCAGGGTTCATCGGGTCTTTCATCGACTTGGATATTTACCACAATATTTACCTACTTGTTGGATACGAATACGAGCAAGGTCGCAAAGACTATGAGTTCTTGCGTGGAACGAAACGCATCAATATGGTGGTCAGCTGCTGCCACTTTTAATCCAATATTTGACTTTATTATCTCCACGGTTGGAGAGCTTTGACATGGATTTAACCCGGACATGGAATTTTATGAACCTGAAAATTACACAAGAATATATAGAAGAAATGGCATTTTTGCCTTGTTTTTATTGGAAATATGAAATGTACTATAGAAGAATTGGCATTTAATGCCTTATTTTTGAAAAGATAACAGAAAGAACTAATAAAAGACTAGGCTGTATGGCTAGTACCATTGCCTATCCTGATGGATGAATTTTTAAAACAACAATCAATTTGACATTGACATTTCTAAAAACATCGTCGTCGCCCTTATCGCCGAAAGTGAAAAAAACTTGAATATCTCGTGATTTGCCCCTAATCGGGCTGTTTTTACTGCAGGCGTATGATGTGAAAATTCTTCACTGTGAACTGTGATTGATGGGAGAGCGCACCCGCTCCGCAATCGACGAGATGGCCACCACAAGTGCGGTGGCGACGGTTCCCCGCGATACAAGAGGTAACCGGATGAATTTCTCTCGTCGTGTTTTCATACGTTATCAATTATTTGACTGTCTTACTCACTGTTATTGATAAGATCGCGATGTAACGTTTAGTTGCTCTTAATAGTGTCTATCTATTGCATTTCTCAAGAAGATTCCACTATGGAAGTTACGAGAAAGATCTGTTGCATTTCGAAGCCCCTAGTTCGGAGATATGTGACGAAATTGCCAGGTTTACTTGACGATGTGAACGTCCTTGATCTGACGAGGGTCATAGCAGGCCCAGTCAGTACCATGATGCTAGGAGACCTGGGTGCCAATGTTATTAAGGTGGAAAGTTTTGAAGGCGATGAAGCTCGTAAATGGGGCCCTCCCTTCATCCCAGGATCGAAGGATTCCTTCTATTTCCTATCAGTAAACAGAAATAAGAAGAGTATCTGTATTGACTTGAAAAAAGATGAAGGTGAGTAATGTTTTTAAATTTCAAGGTTATTATAATTTGCTTACAACCTGAACTGTGTTATCATTTCATTAGTATAAATGTTAGCATTTATTTATAGCAGCTGTGAACAATATTATTCATGCTATTTCTATTACTTGCATCCAGTTTTATTACTCTTTTTATGTGTTCCAGGAAAGAAAGTTATGTATGATTTGGCCAAGAAATGTGATGTTATGGTTGAAAACTACCTGCCAGGCAAGTTGGACAGCATGCAAGTAGGCTATGAAAAGCTGAGTCAAGTCAACTCAAAACTGATCTACTGCGCCATTACTGGGTTTGGCTCTAAAGGTCCTTATGCTAGCAAACCAGGGTGAGTAACATGTATTTAGTTTGAACCGTGTTCAATCATTTCTATCTTTTATGAAAGACATGCAATTATAGTATGACAGGATAGAATAATCAATAAATATATCTTCTTTTTTTGCCTGTGGATATCATAGAAGGATCACAATGGGAATTAGCATTCTATGTCGTTGTTATTAGGTAATTTTATTGTGTTTTAGGAAAACCTAAACTTTAGCCCACTACACATCTATTAAGGACAATAGTAAAGTAACCACTTCTTTCTTTTGCAGATATGATGTGATTGCTGCAGCAATGGGAGGCTTCCTGAATGTAACTGGAGAAAAGGATGGCAACCCTGTCAAAGCAGGTGTTGCCATCACTGATGTAACCACAGGCCTTCATGCATTTGGAGCCATCGTGACTGCATTATACTACAGACAGAAGACTGGCAAGGGACAAAAAATTGACTGCAATCTGTTATCCACACAGATTTCCAGTATGATCAATGTTGCAAATATTTATTTGAACACTGGTTTAGAGGGTCAAAGGTGGGGTACTGCTCATGCTAACTTAGTCCCATACCAGGCCTTCAAAACCAAAGATGGAGACATAGTCATTGGAACCGGCTCAAATGCTCAATTTGCAGACTTCTGCAAAATCATCAAAAAAGAAGAACTGATAACTGACCCAAGATTTTTAAATAATTCGGACAGAGTAACAAACAGAGATGAATTGATAAAAATCATCAGTGAAGTTATAAAGACTAAGACAAAAAAAGAATGGTCTGAGCTGTTTGAAAATGCTTCATTTCCTAATGGTCCAATCAACACTATGAAAGAAGTGTTTGAGGATAGACATGTTAAAGCCATAGGATTGGTGAAAGAGTTGCCCCACCCAGTTGCTGGTACAGTAAAACTGGTGGGCCCACCAACAGAATACAGCGCTGGCGGAAACTATGCTAGAACAGCACCTCCCCTAACAGGAGAACACACTAAAGATGTACTCTCGAATTTCTTAGGCTACCAAAATAGCAAAATTGAGGAGTTGTATAGCAATAAAATTGTGCGCTGATTGCTGTTATTGTTTTTGTATAAGATTTTAAGCTATTTTTATATTTGTTGACATGTTTATCAAAACCATTTCATGTTTGTACAGTTTATGTAAGATGCTTTGAATAGTAGTTGATAAGAGATAACATTTTTATAGCACATATTTTGTTTACACTATTATAAAATTTATCAGATTCAATACACTGTTTTATTTTCTCAGCCCTATCTGCATTACATATTATATTCGTTGAACTATTTAAAAAAACTCAAAGTTAATAAAGGTTGCAAACATTCTTGGTGATATTATTAAAATAAGTATGCTACTTTAAAACTTAAGACTTCAATTTGTACCCATGAATTTTGAACAATCAGGTGGTCCAGCCTGCAATGCAATGGCCTAACTAAACTGCAAACAAATTCGCAAAGCGACAGGGAGTCTGTTTCAACTAAACACAGACAGACTTAAGTGGCTATTCATTCCACGAATCAGTTTTGTGCTTAATTTTAGATCAATGCATAATTTAAAATGAAGTCACTTTTTGAGTTTATCTGTCTGTCATGGAGTTCGCTAACTTTCCTTACGTAACGAACTTTGATGCAGTTTTTGCAATAGATAGAGTAATTCAAGACTAAAATAGATTTGAAATTATATAGTATGAATTGCAGCGGGTATAAACATTCACCTAACATCTGTGCTTGTCATATGAATATTACAGGAATCAGCAGAACCAATCACTGTAGTGACGCTACGCCCCACTCGGCCTGCTGAGCGCAAGAGGGTCGTCTGGACCGAAGACACCGTCGACAATGAGAATATGAACAAGAAGAAGTCCAAATGTAAGTGTTTCTTAACATCGTATTTTTGATGCGTCGTTTTCTTCCAGTGGGAACGGTAGATCATGGAAATAATCTAATAAAGTAAAACATTTTCCCATCCTATTTTACTTAAGACACCCATTGTGTCTACTATTTTCATTCCCATATCACAATTACTTACCTCTTTGATGTACCCTCTGAGGCACGGAAACTTATTGTCAAGTAATGTTGATTACATTGATTGTATCTCATTTGTGTGCCATGTTTTGCGGAAATCATGCTTCTGAATTGCGAACCCAATATTCTTTGTTAACTTGCACTTGTAGACATTGAAAATGTGCCATTTTCTTTTGAACATACAACAGCAATCCACTGCTTGACACGGAATTCCCTCTATCGGTGGGTATTGTCATGCCCATCATGTTTGGTAGGCGGATTGGTGATTGTGAACTAAAGTAATCTATTCTATATTATTATCTGTTTTCAGGCTGCTGCATATACGAGAAACCGCGCAAATTCGACGAGTCATCCTCGGAGTCAGATTCTGACG
The DNA here is from genome assembly GCA_024500475.1 of Phthorimaea operculella. Classification (NCBI taxonomy): domain Eukaryota; kingdom Metazoa; phylum Arthropoda; class Insecta; order Lepidoptera; family Gelechiidae; genus Phthorimaea; species Phthorimaea operculella. Next base: position 16,484 of record JANFCV010000623.1, read on the forward strand.
AGTGCGAGCACTGCTTCGGGCACGTGGAACGCAAGAAGAAACACAAGCACGTCCATCAAACAGACGGCGCCGGTGCTAGCACGCAGGTGCAGGTATGCATGCAAACCTCGGATTATATCGTCCGCTTATTGGTGGAGGCCGGCGGCTAGGCCGCTCGTCGTAATTTACGAAATTTCAAGGCAAGAGTGAATAGGCACTACCTAGGCAAGCATGCTCCAGCATCGTCTGCATCATCACTTACCAACAGGTGAGATAGCAGACAAATGCGGGCCTTGCCGTGTGATGCCGGCTTAGAATGTCATCACCTCATATCTTTCCCGTGGGTGTCGTAAGAGGCGACCAAGGGATAAATTCATTCCAGGGGCTTAATCCCTGGATGAATTTCGCAATCGCATTGCAACATCTTGCATTGGGCTCACCAATGCGCCTGCCAAGCGTGGTGATTATGGCAAATACCCCCTTACTAGGGGGAGGCCCATGTTCAGCAATGGACTTTATTGTGACTGTTAAATAGTAGTGAAATGTACCTTGCTTCAGAAACAATTAGGTATTATTTCCTAGGCGCACCACTGAAAAAAATGTCACCTTTTGTTCCTAAGCTCCTCAATTCTCTGAGCGATAAAAAGACCTCAATAAAAACAGCTTTGTTTGTTCTCCAGGAAGCACCCGCGACGCCGACGGTGACAGTGGCGCTGCAGCCTCCAGAGCCGGCCCCCGCGCCCTCCGCGCCGCCCGACAAGCCTGGACCACCTGGACCAGCGCAGTCCTAAGCTGCTAGTGAAGAACTGGGTTGCAGACAGTGAAGACGACGGGCAGTTACTGTTAAGATCGTGAGATGAGACCACCGGATAATTTGTAGTTAGGGTTTTCAACTTTCAATACAAAAATCATACTTTTTTCAAACAAAATAATCTCTAGCGGTTATTTAATTTTCCAAATTGTATTACATTGAAAACGATTCTGAGACTGCAGGTAATTCTATAAATTATGAAAGATAACGAGATATAAAAGATTCGTGCGAATTGAGAGTGATCTTCATAAACACGTTTTCACTGTCTTAGCCAAGTCCTTCATAATCATGAATACCTAACCGTATTAGATAAATGGCCTATGATATCCTTAAAACTACACTTACACTTGATGTAGTAAGTACATTATAATTTTAAGGAAACATCGCATTTAAAGCACACAAGTCATTTCATACTACGGCCCCTACGCATTCAACAGAATTTGATTTTATTTTCTATCCTTTCTGTTCTATTGAGAAATGAAAAACCATGTAATAATTTGGTACGCACATACACTTACTCCAACATAACATATACTTTTTGTTGACTGATTTTGGGCGCCGATATCAATTCTATTTATTCATTTGGTCATATCATAATAGTTCACTTTGAGTACTTTCATTGATAGTTGATAATGTTATGATGTTATACTTGAGTGGCAGGAGTATATTTTGTCATACTTGTGTTAATAATTGTAAGTTAGATATAAATAAATAACTAATTGGACGTAAAGTAACTTTTTGATTTAATGCCAACACTCTGTGTTAACTTGGAAAGTGTAACACCAAAAATTATTTGTGAGCACGAAGTATGTAGTAGTCAAAGGGAACAAAGGTGAACTTGTGAACCCTACGTACAGAAGTAAAAACCGTTGTTAGCTGAGCCCTTGAAGGAACGCTGGAATGCGTTGCTCGAAGGCTGAGCCATACCCGCTGCACAGTCTATCTATCGCATCGAACCCGCGACAAGCTTTAAACTTAATATTTTCATATCCAGGCCAGCTTAGAAATGGTTGGAATTTACTTAATATATTAGACTTTCATTAAATTATTTATTTGCAAAATGTTATTTTATTTAACTGAAAGTTTAATATATTAAGTAAATTCCAACCATTTCTAAACTGAATACCTACCTCCTGACCTGCCGATTTTGGATTACTAACACGGAGATTGTTGCACTCACAATACTACGGCCTTAGGTTACTTGATTTTCCAATACGCCGAGTATTATAGAAGTCAAACATAGCTGGCCTGGATATGTAATTGTAAATTGTAATTAGTAATTACTCTAATAAGGTAATTACGATTACAATAAAAGATAGGAACTTATACGGGGGGTAAGGACTGTGTAACGAAAACTTTGTAGGAGTGCTCAGACCATGAATCTGAGCAACTTTCCCCATGAAACTTATGGTGGTAAACGAAAACTTTTTTTTTACTTCCCATACAAAGTCAGTCACCCAGATCGTGAATTTTGTATCCTCCCGGTCGGAAATTTTTTGTCGTGTACCAACATTTATTCCATAGTAAAACTTGTTCAGTTTCATGGTCAGCTCATGCCTGCAAAGTTTTCGGTACACCGTCCCTTACACCCTGTATAGACGTATATTTTGGGTAACAGATCTATGTAACAGATACATAGTAGTTTTCTTGAATCTATCGACTTTGAACTCGAACGGTTACAACACTAGTGGATAGCTGTGCAGGGCACTGATCTTTTTTTTTTTTGTTTTTCGTTCCAATGGAACAGGCGAAGATCTTTATGACCATGCTGCCTAGTCTTCAGTATTTTTCTTTTTCTTCAAGTCATCCAGAAATAATGTCTTCAGTATTATTATTTTTCAAAGTCAATTCCATTAAAATGTCTTCAGTAATTTTATTCTTCATAGTCAAATCCAATAAAAATGTCTTCAGTAATTTTATTCTTCATAGTCAAATCCAATAAAAATGTCTTCAGTATTATTCTTCAAAGTCAAATCCAGTAAATTATGTCTTCAGTAATATAATTGTTGAGAGTCAAATCAAATAAATAATGTCTTCAGTAATTTCATTCTTCAGGGTCAAAATCCAATAAATAATATCTTATGTATTTTTTTCTAAGTAGTCATGTTTTGTGTTACTACCTTTTTTTGGTATTCTTTTTCCTTTCATATGGCAAGTTTCTAATCCTTGAAACGTCATTTCTTATCATAGTTCAATATCATTCGTTATCAATCAAATAAAAATGCTAAATCTCTTCTACCGTGCTTATTATGTATTTAAACAAACTTCTATAAGTATCAGAGTTTTTAAGTAATTCCGATATGGCGCGCGGGACTAAATTAGGGCCACCATAAATTACAATTAGCTCATCCATCAGCAGAAGGCGTTGTATGCCGAATGATGAGCAATCAAAGAAGATGTGAGCCAAAGTTTGCTCTTCCTGTGACTGACAATAATTACAATGAGAGGTATCAACCATCCTCATGCGAGAAAGGTGAGAATTAATTCGACAATGTCCCAAACGGAGACGAGAAATAACAGAGTAAAATTTTCTATTTACATAATTTTGACTCTTGCAAAACCAGGGTGTTTCATTAATTTTAACTCCAAGAGCAGCAAACCACAAGCCCTTATTTTCAACCTGTGTTGATTGTTGCCAGTGTCTCGTCCATCTTTCACACATTCTCTGCTTTAGAGTTAAGTTTAAATCAGAACAAGGCAAAGACACACCATGAATTGTTGCTGTAGCAGCATTATTGATAGATCTTGCAAGAAAATCAACCCTTTCATTTCCTAGGACGCCAATATGTGAAGGGACCCATGAAATTTACTGATATACTTTTTGATGAGAATAGCCTAAACAGAGCTGCTTTACATAAATTATGTAGTTAGTGTCAGCATGAATCTTGTGATTTTCTAAACTTAATACACTCCATGCTGTCACTCACTATGACCCACTTTTGACAATCCTCTGATGCATCAATATGTCTAAGTGTTGCCAGCACTGCCACAGCTTCTGCTGTGAAAATGCTCGCTTTCGGATCAATTTTATATCCTATCCCTGTATTTAATCTTCTATCAAAAATAGCAAATGAAACACTTGTCTCCGTTTTGGAACCATCTGTAGGGTCAGGTAGGGATCGGTGACTCGGGCGGGTACATTGACTCACGCTTATTTCGTAATGGCCAGCTATATCTATCTGTATTCTTAACATAATGTAGCTCTGACAACCAAACACATACAAACCTATCAACCGTCCACTCCAGTGGTTTGATTGCGAAAATGTGCGATAGGTTTTGCACTACTAAAAATGCTTTAAAGATACACTTGTATTTTTATTGGTTAAGATTGAAAGATTTAGGGAAATGTATTTATTATGATCGAAAGTGGTGTTCATATACTAAGTAATATGCTATTGCTAGCTCTAGAGTAGTCTGGTAATATTTGTAGGTTAATTATTTCAAATGGCGTCGGCGTCTACACTGGCTCAAATTATGGTACACAGTGACTCTAACACTTAGTACTGGCTCATCTCTCTATTTTTGAAACATTGACAGACAATTGTAAATATTTCTTATGGCAATAGTAATCATATGAAAAGGTTACTTGACAAATATAATTGATTAAAATGCATAGTTTCAATACCGAAAACATTTCATAAACCTGTTCTTTGGATGTTAAATCACTATTGATAATAACATTAATAGGTGGATATTTGCTATAAAACAGACCTTGATAGCAAGGTAAAATGGAATTTGACCTATAAATATTAATATTTTGCAGAAATTGTAAAAATGGACTAAGTTCTTGAAGAACAAAAGATTTGTTACCAAGAATTGGCAGAGAATCAGATAAACTAGCTAAAAGTGGATTTGAACTAACATAGTTCAATTTAAGAAGAAATCTTTCTTTTAAATAAATGAATCTAATTGCTAAGGGTGGAAGCTTACATTCCACTTGCATAGCATTAATAGGAGTTGTTCTAAAGGCTCCTAATAAGGCGCATACATTTGTTTTGAATTTTATCTAATAATTCCACATATTTTTCGGAGGCAAACAAAGAAACCCATATTCAAAGTGACTCCTTACCAATGATTTATACAAAATTAACAATATTTTTGAATCTGCTCCCCAGTATGTTCCACATAGCGACTTCAAGACATTAAACGCTTTATTGGCTTTTGTAGTAATGCGATCAACATACATTTTCCAGGACAAATTATGAGTGAAATTCACCCCCAAAAATTTAACATCAGAGCAAACAGGAAGTGCAACATTATTGTAACGGACACGAGGAGTAATTCTTGATCTCTTGCCAAATATTACTACTTTGGATTTTGAAGGATTCACATCAAGATTAAGGTATGTAAAATATTGACACAAGTTTGCCAAAGCCATATTAGCAGTCTCAGCAACATGTGTTATGTCAGTTCCCGACGCATATACAACCAAGTCATCAGCAAATTGCAAATTTTTAACTTGTGAACCCAATATTAAATTTAAACGACGAATATACAAAATGAATAACAAGGGAGACAGAATCCCTCCCTGACAAACCCCTAATGAAGATAATCTTGGACCGTAAAGGTGATTATTATATTTAACATATACCTCTCTTTCAGATAAAAATCCTTGAATCCAGTCTACCAGTTTACCAGGGATACCAATAGATACCAGTTCTTTGCAGAGTACCGCAATGTTTACGCTATTAAAAGCACCAGAAATATCAAAGAAGACAGCTAACAAAAATTTATTGCTAGCTAAGGCAGTTTGTACATCTAAGTGAAATTGACATATACTGTCACGTGCAGAACGACCACGCCGAAATCCAAATTGATTAGATGGTAAGAGTGCATTTTGTTCTATAAAAAATTCTAAGCGTTGTTTTATAAGTTGTTCAAATATTTTACCTACACAAGATGTAAGAGCAATAGGCCGATATGAGTTTGGATCTGATCTAGGTTTATCTGGTTTTAAGATTGGTACTAAAAGGTCTGTTTTCCACTCATGTGGTATTATGTTATGAGCCCAAAGTAGATTGATAAGATGCAAGAAAATTTTAAGAGTTTCATGGTCCATTTTCTTAAAAACTGCATAATTAATGCCATCTAATCCATGAGCCGTATCTCTTCTTGATTTTATTGTGGATTTGAGTTCCTGAATGGAAAATGGTTCAAGAATGAATTGATTATTAGAGTTTCATTACTACAAAAATCAATATTCAAATGATAACTTGTAAAATCAGGTGTATATTTTTTTAAAAAGTCAGCTATCCAACTATCATCGCTGGTATTCGAAACAGTAAATGATTTATTGAATTTCCTAATAAATTTCCAAATAATAGATAATGGAGTACAACGATTAAAAGTATTACAAAGAGACGCCCAACTGTTTTTCCTCTCAGTCTTTAAATGCGTTTTTGACGGCTGCAGCTCTTGAATTCCAAATATGATTCCTCTGAAGGATCATATTTAAAATTCAAATAAGCTTGCTTGGCTTGTAAGACAGCATCCGCACACTTGCTGTTCCACCAGGGAACGCTCAATCTTTTAGACTTTCTATGACATGAAGGACTGTTATTCCAACTGTTCGAAGAACAAACGGTAGATGATCCAGAAATCGATTTTTCTATGGCTAATTTCAAAATCTGACAGAATGCTATATAAGCATCTTGAGGAGAGAACATATCCAACCTAAACTGCAACATTAAATTTTTTAAATTATATTCAAACATTTTCCAATCTATCATTTTATATTTTGGATAGATGGGCAAATGTTTATCGCTATTAAGACAATTAAAGTCAGCACTAGTACTATTACGACTGTCTAACATACATTTTATTAATATTGGAAGATGATAACTACCAAGCGGGTCGTTGTGGATGAACCACTCACAACAGGGTGCTAATGAAGGTGACACTAATGTCAAATCTAGCGCATTTGGACGCCACGTTAAAGATCCAACAGTAGTTACTTGACCGTCGTTCAACAGAACTAAATTATTTTCATCTATTATTTCAAGGACATCTCTACCTCTTGGCTGCGTGTCAACACAACCCCAAGAAATATGATGTGCATTGAAATCACCAGCGAAAATCATTGGACTGGGAATAGACTTTATAAGCAAATCAAGTTTGTATTTGTCAAAAGAAGGAGTTGAATTTGTAGGAATGTACAAGCTTACTATACTTAACTCTTTATTATTGATTTTAATTGAACACAAATGTTTTGTAGAGAGTTATCGAAATTAGTATCAATTTTGGAGTATGATATTATTATGTATCAATATTGCGACACCATTATGTTTATTGCCACAATCATTTCTTTCTACCTGGTAACCTCGAATATTAAATCTAGAATCAGGTCTCAGCCAGGTTTCGGAAATGATTGCTATATGTATATTAAAATCGTATAAAAATTGAGTCAAACTAAACTTATTGGAGCTAATACCTTGTGCATTCCATTGTACAATGTTAAGACTATCCATTAATTATTATTTTTATCTTTTTATACAGTGTTTGTTTTAAAGTTTCACTATAGACCCAGAGTTTATGGGTGCGTCTTTGTTTGATAATAATTTTGTTATAGTTTCAACTATTAAACTCAGAATATTTGGACTTAGATAAATTTTGTATGTGTGTATTTATGGATTTAGCAGTTAACTGTGGAAACTGAGTCTCATTGAATAAATCAGAATACCGGGCAGAACGGGATTTTATTTGGTTTTCTTCCAGTTTTTGTTTTTTGACGGGACAGGATGTTGAGATGGCCACATGGGCCCCACCCACCACAGCTGACACACTTTGCGTTCAACTGTACAAGTCTTAAAACTGTGTTCCCCAGAACAGATTGAACAAACTTCAGCGTTTTTGCAGAATTTTGCTATGTGCCCAAACTTAAGGCAACGCAGACATTGCTTTACCGGAGGTACGTATGTCCTGACTTCGTATCTCCACGAGTCAAGACACACATACTCCGGCAACTGAGCTGAGCCAAATGTTACCGCTACTGTCTGAGTTGGCAAGAATTTTGTCATCCCATCCTCGTCACGAACTTTGCGCATGAAGCGTCTTACTTGGACAACATTTTTGGAACTGCCTATCAAGGAGAAAATTTTCTTGTTGGACAGACTAACTGGGACTGAGGTGAGGACACCGGTCGTCTCAGTACCGCCTGCTGGAATTGACGCTTTTAAGAACAGTTCTTCAAGAAATTTCTTATTCTGTAGGAAGACGTTTGCGTTGTTTGATAGATCAAACGTTACACCTATTTTAAATTTGTTGATCGACTTTAGATGCAACACGCCAGCGACACAATGTTTCCGTATGTTTTGTGACAATTTAAGACGGTCACTGTCAGAAAACGGCTTACTCGTCTTTGTGTTGAAGAAAACTATGTATTCGCCTCGTACTGCCTTCCGGATATCTTCTGGTGTAGTCTTGCACCCTATACGGCTCATATATTTTGTGGTCATTATCACCCTCAACTCGGACCCGAAGACTCCATAGAGAGGGACTCATTCTCCGGTTCTTTCTCTGGCTTACCATCTTTATGGCGCTTCCGCGGCCGCCCCGACGAAGACTTACCCATACCAGCCCTGCTTTCTCACTACACTCACAGGTTTTGGAACACTTTTTAAGCAAATCTAATAATTAATAAATAATTTTCAATGAAAATTTTAATTACGGACGCCTTCTCGCTAACAAGGTTCCCGCGCTTTTTCGGGCACTGATCTATATTATCTATAGCACTGGATAGGACGTACTCATTCAAATGACAGCTTGTTCCGTGCCCTCAGTTGATGCGCCACCTACATTTGTTCCACAAGAACTACTTGACGTATTTGACGTAATTTTGATACGAATTTCAAACCGCCAAAAACGCGGCGTGATTTTTCAAGTTATTCGTTTAATTTACTTAATATTTGCGTGATATTTTGTTCAAATTTGTATTAGTGGATCTCAAGAAAGATGCCGAAGTATGTGTTTTGCAAAAAACGTTGCAAAAGAGGATGTAAAACATCATTTCACAGGTAGGTGGTTATTTTTGCCTAAAATAATGCATGAATTCGTACCAAAATACCTATTTACTCTCTGACGAGTGTCTGCAATGATATTTCAGCAATATCTGATTAATATTGTAATGATATGCAAGAAAACTTTTAGCGAAACTTTTTTGCTTACATGCACTAGTGTTGGGTATTTATTTATCGATAAGCGAAATATTTATCAATTTACCAAGGGCTGATACTGTTCGATTGAGTATGGAAAAATAACCCTGTAGGTCGGAATTCGCCTTTAGTGGTACTGAAAAAATACCATTTAGAAAAAGCGATTTATTGTAATATTTTTTTAACTTAGCTTAGGTATACCGTGTGATGCCGGCTTGGAATAGCATCACCCCATTTCTTTCCTATGGGTGTCAAGAAGCGACTAAAGGACTCGAGGGTATCATGTGTATTGCAATTTTGGGCGACAGGCTGACAACCTGTCACTATAGCGATACACGACAATAGCTAAAACGCCCTCAAATATGTGTCGGACGTGGCGATAACGACCGTGCTTTTGCGGCCGTTGACGCTCTACCCCGCAGGGGATGGAGGCGTGATATATGTATGTACAAGTCCTTAATTGATTTATATTTCACGACCTTGCTGTATTCATTAATTAGTATTAATTTATTTTCAGATTTCCTTCTGACTTGACGTTAAGAAACCAATGGCTTAAAACATGAACGCCTTGAAATGGTTCCCAAATTAAACTCATTTTCTTTTCTCAAAACATTTTACACTACTCATGGATGACACCTATCTACAGCAATAATACGCAGCACTACCTACAGCTGCCCAGAGCCAGTGAATGTAAAGGCAGCGAAACTGTTGCGGCACAACAGCTTCGATAATTAATTACCGAAAAAGTCTGCATGAAGCAAATAACTACCCTTAAATACCGTAAATACATAGAAATAATCAATCATATACATTTATAGAATCTAGATTATTTTCTTTTGCACCCGCGTATGATTTTACGATGTTAATCATATCATCGATATGTTGTTATTATACAGCCGACTTTTGGACATCACTAACTCTTACAAAATGGCGATTTTCAATGCATGTCAAGCGTGTTGCCCAGGGCCCCAAGTCTGCTCATTTTTAGCCACTGTAATGCCAGCGACACTGAACTGTAATTCTATTGCCACTGTGATTTTCCATACTAAAACTGTTAGCAGACTACGAAATGGCCGAAACCATCCAACTGAGATGCCATCGAGACTCGACTGAAACGATTTTGTAAGCGCGTGAATGGACGTCCCGGGCATATTTCTTTCCGCTGAGTCGACATTTGTTTAGTACCTTTAATAAGATTCCTTATTTCAGTAGTGAAAATTTGTACCGCTAAGATTTCGAGATATTGCCCTTCAAGATAGTGCGTCCGACCACGCGAATTCATAACCTCAAAATCGTTAATTCTTTGATATCTTTGCAGGGGAACGATCTAAACACAAAATTATGGCAGCATTGCCGTTACAAATCACAAATCTTAATTCGTACCGCCTTTTTTTATCTAAAAAACGTCACATATGAGAGGAAAAGGCGATTGAAAGTTTTCCAACATGTGGTCTGACGTACTCGCTGTATCTCCGTTATAATAGTGGTACAAAACTTGTGATGCAAATCACAGCATTAAGACAAGTTGTACTAAGTATTTGGTACATCAACCAAAGCCGTATCTTCTAGTTAATGAAAAATCACCAATTCAATATTTATAAGAAAATGTTCCGTAGTGATGCATGACCATAGCTGGACTACGATCTTCATATGCCTACTGAAATATAGTGTCTAGTCTACTTAAATATAGTGTCTTGCACATGAGGGATTTTCCAACAGATTAAAAACGTGATAGTACATATTTAAAATGTGGGTTTTCTGAGAGCGGCGTCTCTTCCGCAGCGTTGATACATAAATTTGGTACTCCCATACAAAATCTCCGATCAGCTGATTGATTTACTATGGAAGATTCAAATTTTTTTTCATATGTCGACCCATGTTCCATGGGGAAAGTTGTTCAGTTTCATGAGTACCTTGACCTCCTTTCAGCTTGTTATACCCTTTCTGTTACTCCCTGTATTTATAATTAAAAATATTTAGAGCGCTTCGGAATAATGCCTAGAAGAACTGTCAATGTGAATGTGAAGAGTATCTGATATCCAGTATAGGTTGTACCTAATTAACTCCTAAAAAAACAATTTAATTAAAACCATAATATAATAATTATAATCATCTTTATTAATTAACGACGAACGTGACAACAACGAACTTTACACTAAAATCACAGATTCATTGCAATATAATTAAGTTGTCTTAAAGGAATGGAAAATTCCTTTTGCAGAATGTCTTTCAAATGTCTCTTGGTTCCAAATGTCCCTTATCCCAGAATGTCCCTTCCCAAAATGTCGCTTCCCAACATTTGGTATGAAATGTCGAAAAACACAAAAATGTAAAATGAAAAAGTTGGCAAGAATATTATTACTGGAATTCCAAAATAATATTCTTAAATTTTTTTATTATTTTCTTGACGTTTAATAACACTTTAGAAAAGGGACGATTTAAAGTCTGGGAAAGGGACATTTTGGAACCAGGGACATTTTGAGAAAGGACATTCTACACCAAAAGGATAAAATTAACTTAAACTATAATCACATGTGCTTTTTAAGTCGACTCAAATCACAGAGAAACCTACTAAGGTTTATCGATTACATACATACAAACAAACAAACAAAGGTTTCCATTATATTATGTAGAAGTGTAGATGTATTAGTATACATCCGAAACTACTGGACCGATTTCCAAAATTCTTTCACCGTTAGAAAGCTACAACATTCCGAGTAACATAGGCTACTTTTTACTACGGAGAATTCTCATTCCCACGGGAAAAGGTTAGCAGCAGGAAAAAGGGAAATATAGCGGATATTACCCAAATTAGCCAAAACCGCTTTTACCGATCTTTGCGAAACTTAGCACTGATATTTCTAGCATATTAAAGACGGACATGGACTACTTTTATCAGCCCTCGAGGATCTGAGTACCTGATGAAGACCACCGCATCCCATCTAAACTATAGGAGATACGGTCATGGCTTCATAGAAAAGTTGTTCACCATGACGGGCCGCTTCGGCTGGCACATGGTCATCGAGGATCTGGAGTACCCGATGAAGACCACCAGCATCCCATCTAAACTATAAGAAATATAAACTATAAGAAATACGGACACGCAGACAAACTATCAGACGTTTTGTCCGCGGACGGAAGTGAGGCTATTGTTGCTAATCTATCTAGCTTGCTCTGATGGATACCACGCACGATATGTCTTAAAAAAGTTTTCTCATACAAAAAATGACGTCATAATCTTATTGCTGGCTCGCTCACTCGTGGTGTTGCTGCGATTGCTGCGATAAGGGCAGTGTTTGAACGCTCACTCGCGTTGATACTTTCGCTGGTATTCACGGCATACAGTACGTGACATTTGAAATACAATAGTGAAAACACCTGAAAAGAAACAATATGCAAATTTGCACGTAAGGTATTTGGTTTGCACACTTACTATAAAATATCCCTGCAGACTATTTAGGTAGACTTTAAATTTGAGCTAAGAAAATAGCAAATACAATAAAGATATTGTTGTTGTCACTGCAATTATGTGCAAGACACTATATTAATTAAGTAGACTATACACTATATTTCAGTAGGTATATGAAGACCGTAGTCTAGCTATGGTGATGCACATCACTACGTAACATTTTTTCTATAAATATTGAATTGGTGATTTCTCATTAACTAGAGAAGATACGGCTTTGGTTGATGTCCCAAATGCTTTTACAACTCGTCTTAATGGTGTGAATTGCATAGCAAGATTTGTACCGCTATTATAACGGAGATACAGCGAGTACGTCAGACCACATGTTGAAAACTTTCAACGCCTTTTCCTCTCATATGTGACGTTTTTTTTAGATAAAAGGCGGTATGAATAAAGATTTGTGATTTGTAACGGCAATGCTGTCATAATTTTGTGTGAAGATCATTCCCTACAAAGACATCAAAGAATTAACAATTTTGAGGTTATGAATTCGCGTGGTCGGACGCACCTATCTTAAAGGGCAATATCTCGAAAATCTTAGCGGTACAAATTTTCTCACTACTGAAATAAGGAATCTTATTAAAAGTACTAAACAAATGTAGAGTCAGCGGAAAGAAATATGCCCGGGACGTCCATTCACGCGCTTACACGATTTTCATTTAGCGGACTCGGAGCCCAGTCCACCTATCCAGTGCCATAGATAATATAGATCAGTGTGTGCAGGGAGTCCCTACATTGTACAACATAGTATTGTACACCATAATACTGGCCGTCAGAGTAATGTACGACGTGATGAAGCACGACATGGTGGATGGAATCAAAACAATGTCGCCATCCATCACCCCGTACCGAAAGGAAGTGTCTATATAGCGGGGCGCCCCGCTGGATAGTCATTTAGGCTATTCACCGGGGCGCCCTGCTGAATAGCGCTTTTTGTCGGTGAGGCTATTGAGCGCGCCGCCGCCCGCCGTTATTTCGACTTGTATGTAGGTATCACGGTAGGTTAAGTACAGGCAAGTGTACCCACTTTGATGTTAGTAAATCTATGTTTGTTTGACCTCGCTCGCATAATATACCTACTGTCTAACTAGAAAAAAAGACGCCAGTAGTCCATACTAATCCTTTCTCATCCATCCTCATCACTTCTCACCCATCGCCATGACTTTCACGCATCCTCATCCCTTCCTCACCCTCCTCATCACCCCGTTGATCTTCACTTCCACCCATCCGCGCATCCTCATCACTCTCACCCATCCTCACCCATTCATCACACTCACCCACCCTCACCCATCCGCATTATCACTAATCCTCATCCAACCTCATAACTTCTCACTGTTCATCACCCTCACCCATCTTCATCACTCATTCACTCACCCTCCTCACCCATGCTCATCACTTCTCACCCAACCTCGCTCATTATCCACTTCTGTGGGCCATCACTTCCTCACTAATTGAATCACTTGTTGAGGAAGTGTTGAGGTTGGGTGAGGATGGGCGAGCAAGTGATGAGGATGGGAGGAAGTGATAAGGATGGGTGAGGAAATGATGAGGATGGCGAGGAAGTGATGATGATGATGAGGATAGGTGAGAAAGTGATGAGGACAGAGAAATGATGAGGATGAGTGAGGAAGTGATGAGGATGTAGGAGGATGGTGAGGAAGTAATGAGGATGGATGAGAAAGGATTAGTATGGACTACTGGCGTCTTTTCTAGTTAGACAGTAGGTATGCGAGCGAGGTCAAACAAACATAGATTTACTAAATCAAACAAGTGGTACACTTGCCCTGTACTTAATTTACCATAATACCTACATACAAGTCGAAATAACGGCGGAGCGGCGCCCCGGTCAATAGCCAAACCACAGACAAAGCGCTATTTAGCAGGGCGCCCCGCTCAATAGCCTATCCATGAACATACCGCTATTCAGCAGGGCGCCCCGGTGAATAGCCTTAATGACTATCGAGCGGGGCGCCCCGCTATATAGACACTTCCGTACCGAAAGTGCACGGGGGTGGATTGCACGACATGATGGTTGGAGACATCACGTGTTGTGGTAGAATAGTGATGTGACTAGATCGATAATATTATATGCATTTCTAGCGTAATCGATATTGTTTTTATATGAAATATGTTCTGGTAGCTTTAGTCGCTCACTCGTTCGCTCCAGGGGATCACTGTTCTAACCCAACCTAAACCTACTGTGTCGGATTTGCGTTGAATGTTTTTGACTGCAAAGGCTGCGCCCCAAAACCTTCATGGGCTTCGCCCCGTCCTCCGTGGGTTGCCTTGCATGTACATGTTCGAATAATTAATCGATAAGTCGATCAAAGTCAACACTGTCACATCACTACATCCGCTGTGACGTCATTTGTTTTGATTCCATTTCCACCATGTACAGGACATTATCGGTCCGGGCCCGTATTTCAAGACCATCCATCCATCATGTCGTACAATGATCTGCTGTACAATACGCTGCCGTGCCTTAACCTGCTGTGCATTGAGTATGTCGTGCATTGTGGTTCCCCTGTGCAGGCACCCTAAAATAAATAAAAAAAACGATAATCAAATAACAGGTATAACTGTTATTATAACGTAATAGTGAGTGATCGATTACAGCATAACCGGTAAGAGTTCGTGTCACAGTCACAGCACTAGCATCATAACAAACATGGTGGACGGGATTCTTTGGCGGGAATTTGAATCAAGAGGGTGAAAATTTTTCAAAGAAAATTTTAAAATTGCTTTTTGCTGAATAAATTGATAATTTCTTATTAAACAACTGTACCGTCCTATAATCATACTTAACATGAGAGAAGCAACTCATCTACACCTACAGCTACGGTCGCACCTATCTGTCCTTGCTCGTGATTGGCTGCTCCCACCTCCCCGCTCCTCACTCCGACAGGCAGGGCGGGGCGAGTCGGCCCGCTTGGCTTCATTGGCGATTTATCAACGCCGGCGCGCGGTCGCCTCAGAAGATAATTTTTTGAATTTCGCCAAAGTTTTAAAATTCAAAAATTATAAACTTTAATAAAATATTTTAATTTAACTATTTCATTTTTGTGTTATATTGAGTTTTCAAAAATTATTTTCTTTAATTTTTTATTAATAACGGTTTTACATTGCCCGTTTTAAATATTATATTTGTGTAATGTCTGTCCTTTTTAAATTGTAAATTCAGTGAGTTTGCAAGATGGGTAAGTCCTTTCTATTTTATTGAGCATGCACTTGGAAAATCAAATTTCTGAAGGCGGTTTTCCGTCGAACACTACTTTGCAATTTCATACCACTGTTCATTAATTTAGACCAAGCTCAGTCTAAAGTCCGTTTACGAGTAAATAAATTGTTCAGGAAGGGCGCCGAGCCCGTGATCTAAATAGATAACTATTTCAGTGAATTATTTATCAAGAGTACGATCCCAATTAAATAAGCAAAGTGTGTTAAAGAAATTTGGTTGTTATCGAAGTAATAAATTCGTTCTCTTCTTTTGAGGACGATCAAATGAAAATCCAGTAATCATAGTGTGTTTCATAAGCCTTGAGTGACACGATTTAAATATTTTCTACACAAAATGTTGATCCGTTGTAGGCTGCTAGTTATCCGTAAGTGATGATACATTTTGCCTCAGGGTAATATATTTTTAGTTATAAGCACGTGGTTTTTAAGTTTGTGTTTTGTTTGACACGTCGCTACGTGTTCAACGCTATAAACACGTGGTCCTCACTTTAAAAAAGATGTTGACTTGTATATTTAATTTCTACCTCCAAAGTTCTTTTTCTTTGAGGTGTTTCTTTAAAATTAAAGAATTTCATTAAAAAGGGTGTCGCTCTGAATAATGCAGTGAGAGTTTACGGCACACCTAGTCCGTAGAACGTCTTACAAAAAAGAACAATCAAATCTCAGCAAGGATATTTTGTAAGGTATATATACCTAATTTTATTCTATTGCAATGACAATTGATATTATATGGCTTCGCGAACTAGGCCATGTTCCCTTTGTTTTTATATGTTACCTCTGCGCAATGCAAGGTATACCCTATTTTAAAACATCATTAGGAGTACGTTGGCCGCCAGCGCATGGTGAGCCCTTTGACTCCTACATCCCCGCGCAGGGGTTGTGCTTTTTGATGTCATGCAGATTGCTCTCGCCTGCACTTGCAGGAGGGCCTTAATTTTCGTCCAGTGCCTTCGTATACGTGACGAACTGATATTTTGTAATGCGAGACAAATATCGCAAAATATAGTGATATATTGTTGCGTTTCGGTACTACATACTCCTCAAAGGACGGGTCATCATGGACCCAAAAGTTTCTGAAACGTACCTACATATTATTTTAATACCTCGCGCAGAGAGTCGGCCAGCGAATTTCATAAAACTGTGTGGCTTAAGATATAAACTGTACTGTATTAGGTATTACTCTTATACCTATCCCATATCAAACAGCCGAAAGTTCAGTGACATTCGG
Source organism: Phthorimaea operculella (assembly GCA_024500475.1). Lineage (NCBI taxonomy): Eukaryota > Metazoa > Arthropoda > Insecta > Lepidoptera > Gelechiidae > Phthorimaea > Phthorimaea operculella. Next base: position 33,355 of record JANFCV010000623.1, read on the forward strand.
CGCAGGCACGATATGTCTTACCTACAAAATAAAGGGTTCTCCTTTTACTAATTTCGAAGTATTCTATAAAAACAAATAGTACACCGTCAGGGCCTTGCCTCAGACGAAATTAACGAGTGTAACGAAGGGTAGTGTGTGTGCTAGTGAATTTCGCAGGTTCGAATCCTGCATGTGACATTTTAATTAGATAAGAATTCTAATTGAATACCTACCCGACACGTTTTGTTTACAAAGTCCATAATCCGATGGACGCATCTGAGATAATTATTTTCAATGAAATTTGCTTTGAAATGGCTATTACAATTTCTAGTAAAAGAAGTTTACATCTTAGCTTATGTAGAGGCATTCCAAGAAAATGTTTTGAGACTTCTAATATTTCCGTGTAAAAGATTTGATATCAACATAAAAGCTTTAAAAAATTTCACATACAGTAGCTTTGTATCATTCATAAGCATAACATAAGCGTAAAGTAGATGCTAAACGTCACATAAGCGACTAGAAGTTGATGTTTTCATGGAATGCCCCTGCGTAGCTTTGAGCTAGTTACAAACTCCTATACGCAAGGAGATTGTCAATAAAGACATTACCATAACCTCAGGGCTGAAGTTCTTGCAGGTTAATGTCTTAAACAGTTTCACTTTGTGATCATTACAGTGGCTCACTGGGCCATGCAATAAAAAATAAGTTACAACATTGTTCTTGTAATGGAACGACCATTTATGGATTTCCCTTGCTCACTGTCATAAGTAGCAAGAAATCACTTCTATTAAATAGTTATCTCTTGCTACAGTGTCAACTGTGTCCCCTAAAAATATAATACGATAGTACTAATGTCATGCTAAGGGATATCCCTTACGCTTGTCATTCGTTTACTTCTTTGAACTATGGTCAAAGAGTGCCATGAAAGTACCTACTTCAAATAGGTACGTGCTTTTCGCAGCAAGTAACCCCGGAGGGAAATACCTATGTACAATCTGAAGAGCTCTCTGAAGAGTTAAGTTAAAGTTTTCTTGTGTTAGCGAGATTTTAAGCAACATGAAAACAAACAAAAGTGGGGAGAGAAAGAGGCCGTATTGTAATGGCCTCATCTCAAAACGGATAAGTAAATAACTACCTACCTATTCAATAAATGTCACACCTAAACTATGAAAAGTTTTTGCTTTTTCAATTCATTGAGAGAAAAGTGTGTGTTTGGGATACAGATTTATGTAATGTACCTAGGTGATTTACTTAATCCATCATGTTAAAATTTATAACTACATTCTGTTGTAGATTCACAAGCTTGTGAAACATCAAAACTGGTGGTAAATTGTTTAACTAGTCTAACTACTGAAAACTAGTACCTAATGTCTACATGTCATATCATAACATAAGGTATACTTGAAGTACCTACCTCCTCGGTTGCCATGACCTTGGACATGATATATGTAATGTTACTTTAGAAAGTTTGCCTACCCTGTAAAGGTTTAGGCGTGATATATACGTATAATATGTATATCTAGGATGTTTTTATACTTACTACCATAGGTACCTACTCAAAGTGTTATGATATGAATGACATGTTTATTACGTAATGTGTCTAACCATCTGCACTAGAGATAAAAGTTGTAAAACGATATCAAAATATTCATTTTTCTTAATACCGTCTCGATCGGTACTGAGTTTTTATTTTCCTCATATGTGGTCATCTTGCTACCTACTCTATTTATTATGAATGAAAGCTTATGCGAAATAAACAAAACTACCTACAGTCTATGCGGGTACTTTTATGGAATAGACAACACTACAACACGTTTCAAAACTAATGATTTCAAATAAGGTACTTTCGCAATTGATATGTTTTATGTCACCAGTGAAAGACTCCTGACTGCTGCATAAGGTGTTTTGAATCGTGAAGTGGTGAATAATCTGTCTTATTTTTAGACGTACGTAACTCAAAAGATGATACCGTTTGTTCCAAAATATTTATTTGCTCTGAATGTCAGGCATTCGTGAAAGTACCTACCTATTAGGTTATATGTCTATCAATTATATATTTTTTTGCAAAACAGATAGCGGAAATGCTATTTCGAAGAAACGATGACGAAACGAAGGTACGATGGTAGTTTATAATCGTACAGATACATTGTGAACTAACGGCGACTGTTGCACTATGCGTACACAGGTGCACTTTGAGATGGATATCAATCTATTACCAATTAAGAGATTTACAATGAGTTGTTTATGCTGACTACCTAAAAGACGTTAATGTCGTTCTACAGGCAGATAGTTTTTGTTTTCCTCGGTAGGTGGGCTATCTTATATGTACGTTATACAGACAAGTTCATGCGCTTTTAATAAATTTTAACGGTTACTTGGGCTTACAAGGACGGTCAGAGGTAGATAGTCTGTTATTAGAGGTAATAATAATTGTATTCACCTCTTTATTTGTACTTACAAGATTATACCAATAGATTCATACAATGAAGTTTCTGTGACAGCCAGAGTGATTGTGTTTTATGAAGCTTGACTGTTACCTGACAGACTAAACACATAGTTTTGATAATTATTTGCTAATCACATAAATATTATGGCAAGCCCATACGTATTAGGAAGTCATACGAAGATATGATTTACAATTGTTTTTATATTAAGAAAGTTTATTTCATTTGAATTAAAGCATTTGATGGCCAGGTTTATCTGCCATTGCCTAGTTAGGACAATGCATACCTTAAGATTTACCGTTGACCTTTAGAAAGGATTCAGGCTACCCTATTACTTTACCTACAGCTTGAGCAATCAAGCGCAGTTGAAATGTATCAGCTTTGTTTTTCTGTGTGCAACGGTTGCTGACTTACTTACCATCTTATTAGATAGGTAGTTAGAAAGGAAGATTATATAAATATTACCTATTTTGCGTATCCTACCGCTAGCTAACGGTGGTTACCTTACTCTTTTCTTTATTATTGGGTTTTAAGAAAAATGGTATACCTATTATATTTTTGTTGATTGGTTCGAAAACTGCAATTGTGTTTCCGTGTATTCACTATTTATTCACAACGGATTAGGTAATGTCTGTAATTTGTGCATTTGATTTCAGATACGAGGAAAATTTTAGGCATTATGTCATGTGCTAAATACTCTAGTATTTATCATTATTTAATATGCTTGACTAGATTGCCATAATACAGTAAATGAGATTTGTAATAACATTTATATTTTAATAATTTACGCTTATTAATCGTCATTTAAGAGTGAGCTTCTGGTATGACGAAATTTGGCATTTTATATATCCTTTGATGATTGTTTAATTAATTAATATAGTGGTTCAATATCATTGAATTCAACAGATTCTATATTATAAATTATTTAACA
>JANFCV010000624.1:0-36201 GCA_024500475.1 Phthorimaea operculella
AAATGCCACCTCCGTCGAGTTAATTAACTGCTCTACATTAAAAGGTAGGTACCAATCTATACCATACTTCCTTGAACTTTTTCTAAGAACCATCTTCAGCTTACTTATGGTTTAGTCCTCTTCTTTTCGTGCCTTTGTTCCCATCTGTCCTACTGAGTAGTTCTACGGTAGAACAGGTGAGAATATTTGTTCGCACTAGCTCTACGGTGGAATAAGTGAGCACATTTTTAGTCCCACTTGTTCTACGTTTTAGAAATATTATTTTTCATGAAAAATTTGCTTAGTGTCGTAGAGTTTTTTGACAAAAAATATTAAACACATTCACATTTGGAAGCACATTTTTATTGCAAAATGTCAGTGTTCCGGAACGGATTATATTATACTAGCATTCCGCCCGCGGTTTCACTCGCGGTATTTTATCTATTTGGTCTAATAAAAAGTTTGAAATAAATGGCATTTAAAATCCACATTTTTGAAAATGCTGAGAAGACATGTGACTTTTCAAGAAACATGAAATGTAGAACTTTTCAAGGCCTTCAACTTTATTAAGGAAATAGTAGCGTGCAAAACTGAAAAAAACTAGTTTTATATTTGACAGCTGTTACCTTAAATATTGCTCTTCTCAAGGCGTTGAATTTTTCCAAAGAAACTTATTGGATAGATAGCATGCACGAATTTCGAAAGCTACGAATTTTTAGCTTGACATTTGTCACCTAAGATGTAGATCTCTTCAAGGCCTACATTGTTTTTGAACAAACAGATCGTCTAACTTGCACAGTTTCTGAAATGAACGATTTTTATGCTGTCATCTTGAATGTAGCTCTCTCTGCTCGAGGCTCTTTGGGGGTTGTACCTCTTAAGAAACTGGAAGTCTTGATCCCTCCACAATGCATTTTGTTGTTGCAACTCTATTAAATTTTGAAATTTCAACATTTTGCGATTCTACATTATCAGAATTCAACATTATGACTTTTTGAACCAGTCGACACGAAAGAAGAAGAAGAACATTATGTTCCGGAACACTTACAAATGTGAGTGTGTTAAGTATTTTTTGATAAAAAACTCCACTACACTAAGCAAATTTTCCATGAAAAATAATATTGCTAAAACGTAGAACAAGTGGGACTTAAAATGTGTTCACTTGTTCCACCGTAGAACTAGTGGGAAAGAAAGTTCCCACCTGTTCTACAGTAGAACTACTCAGTAGGACAGGTGGGAACAAAGGTTTTCATGTGGGACGTCGAGTCGTCCAACATCCCGATGAACCCTAGTGTTTTTCAAGTGCTTACTTTTAGTAAGAAGTCTGATGCTGTCTATGACAGCAACCGGAGCCAACGGCTTAACGTGACCTCTGAAGCAAAGAACTATCTTTTTATCAGAATATCAAGTGATTTAGCCTAGCTACAATGTCCTAACCTGATTGGGAACAAAATTTAAAAAGTAATAAGCATGAACTTTGTTAGTGCTCCATCGAGAATGGAACCCGGAACCTTAGCGCCGCTGGCAGTCGCACCACTGCGTCACATCATCGGTCGTCAAAATATTTCTTATTGTCACAAATAGTACCTACCTGCTCCAGGCTTGTTAATATTTCATAACCTCTAAAATATTGGAACATCCCTTTACAGTTACCTCCACTTAGCCCTCTTATAAGACTTACCCGATGCCACATCCATCTATTAAATCCTCATACTTTTTCAAACAAACAAGCCAACTGCAATTGAAGTTTATTTAAACGGAACTTGATAAGACTGGCTCATTGCCACACCGCATCCATAAAGTATTTACTCCATGGTTGTTAAATTATTCATTACCTTCCTGATAAAGGAACAGCCTTTACAGTTTAGTGCACTTTGTTATAATTTCACTGAACAGTTCGCATACAGCCTGCTTATATAAGCTCTATAGACATCCACAAGTACTTACTTATTCCAGGGTTGACAATTATTCATCACCTCCCAGATATTGGAACATTCTTTACAACTGCGCTTAATTGTTTGCATTGTACGCAGCCCTCTCATAAGTCTGGCTAGTTGCCTGTTGCAACATACTTGAAGAACCTACTCAAAGGTTGGAAATTGTATTCATTACGTTCATTCTCTCACGCTAGGGTTTCGATTTTCATGTGATTGACACCGACAAGCCAGACAGAAACTATGTTGTACCATTCAATTTATGTTGCTGCACCTAGAAAAGTAACAATTATTGCTGTAAAATATTACAGTCTGAAAGAAATCGATACCTTTTTTGGATTTTTCATGTGTGAACAATATATCTCAAAAAGTATAATTATCTTCATAATTAAGTGTTTATATTTTAATACACGCAACTGTTCACACGTTAAACGAACCCATACCGCATCTACTATAAGACACATCTCGAGGGTTGTCAATTTTCATTACCTCCTAGATAATGAAACAATCGATTCGATACCGTTTAGTGCAATTTATTTAGATCTCCGTGAATAGAAAAAAAAATTGAAAAAAATTACATGCATCGACTGGGCTGGGGTTCGAACCCCGGCCGAATGGGTCAACGACCCACGGCTCTGCCACTGATCTATCGATTCACCAATACGTGTTGTGATCTCAGTCAATAGTTCATAAAATTTGTAGCTTATAAGTCTTATTTGGCACGTATGTGTATCCATCATGCCTACTCTTATGTAACCTACTCCTACACCGTAAGAGAAAATATTACTGTCCTTAAGCTCTTTGTAAAAACAAACTTCATAGTTCCCCTCAGCTTAGTAAACTTACGCTCGAAGAAGACTGTCCCGCCGCCACATCCATCGAGTGCCTACTCCAGGGTTGTCAATTATTCATTACCTCCCAGATAATGGACTAGTCCTGTCCTGTCGCACCGTTGAGGGCTGTCGACGCTTCCTGTTACGCACACAGCGACGCCGTGTTGCTGAAAACCAATCCTAGTTAACAGAATTAATGGATAACAGATATTTTCAGTTATCTGACTCGGTTGTCTCTTTTTTGTTGTTACGAAATGAAGACAGAAATTATTTGTTTAATAGTAGGCAGGTATTTGGAGGAACAAAACCGAGGCTGGTAGTGTGAAAGAGCCCTCACTTCCTTTGCAGCCTCTGTTCCTGCAGTGGGACATCAAACAGGCTACGTATAAAAACTAGTTAAGAGGCTACTATACCAAGCTGAAAGATCGTGAGCTGTCAGTTGATAAAAATATTTCTATCTCATTTATGCATTCCACCCGTCCCGCAGCCGTAAAAGAGACAGTTAAAGCTCGCTACCGGAAAATTTGCGTTCTGGGTTTACCAGGTTCCCCGTTCGAAATCGCCACCAAATTTGTTGATAGTGGCATTATTTTGCTGCCAATAAAATATTCTATGCCCGTATCATTTGTTTTGCTGAAATTATTCTCATTTTTATAAGATACTAAGGCGTAAACTTGGTGATAATTTTAGAGCATTTTGCCACGGCCATATCTTTTTTTTAAAGCATTATTACAACCAGAAAAAGAATATGGAGCATAGATCTAGTCCAGAAGAGTTACCGTGCCAAAAATTTAGTCGATCGGTTGCGAATTGGCAGAGGGATACGTTGAAAGCGTTTGTATGAAAAATAATGACTATAGATCCCTCTTAATGCGAATTTTTGCCTTTCTGATGATGAGATACCTAAAAGTATAAACTACTTCTTTAAGGATGTGTCTTATTCCAAAATTGTAACATTGATACATATCTACGAGAAGTGCTTGAAAATGTTAAGTAGGGAGAGCGGGGTTCAAAGTGCCGGGGGTAAGTTGTTCCGATGGAAATAGCATCAAAACGGAAAGAGATAGCAGTATGCTTGAAATGCAACGTAAAATGTCAAGTCGATGCGCTTCCTTGTCCATCATTTCAGTCGCCCTCGCAGGGCTTCCTGAGGGAGTATTTGCTAGTGGTGCCAAAATTTACACGTTAGTAAATATTTTTGTCCCAACACTTTTTGGTCCAAACCAAACAAATCTACAGTTATCACTTCAGCAATTATACTAAACGGTAGAGAAAATATTAACGTTTATATGACACTATCATTTTGTCATGAATTGAAATTATTTTTATTTAAATTAGGTTAGAATGAAAAGTGGGTCAGCGGGGTTACAAGTTCCTTTTTTTTCGGGGCGGGTTGTTCCGCGGAACAACTAGCCCCTGACCATCGTGTTATACATTTTGCTTAGTATTTTGTCTTAAAATACGTACGGATATAACGAATAGGGCTTGCTTGCCAACCAAATTGTGCGCCGGATGCATCAGCTTGCACAGCTGCAGCAAGCAAATGCATTCATCCTGGCAACTCAGCTTGCTTGTGAACCGCATAGTGCTGGGGGAGCATCAGCTTGCAGCGCTGCAGCAAGCAAATGCATTTGTCATATTTTTCAAAATGGCAACACTGACAGCGTGCTCCCCTTCTTATTTTTACGTCACATCCGGCTCAGTGCTGCTACCGTTGCAGCGATAGTCAAAGAGAGGAGTTTTGAATTCAGTCGTTCAGAAGCGTGACGTGGACCCTGGACCCACAAGTTAAGGTTGGTACATTTAGTTAATCTTTTATGCGATACAATTCAATTTAAATTTGCCGTAAGACACCAATTTTTCTATTGATTTTTTTCAAAATTATTAAGAGAATGGTTCAGTTAATATTGAGTCCAAGCTACTCTTGGACAATATTAATTTGATGTTATGTTGGGATTATTCTGGCCAAGCTAACACCTTGTCAGCGTTTCCCTCCAACACTTGTTTTCTTATATTTTACTGACCCATACTTTATGCTAGGAAAACAATCGAGTTAATATTGAGTTCAAGCTACTCTTGGGTAATATTAATTTGATGTGATGTTGGGATCACTCTGGCCAAGCTAACACCTTGTCAGCGTATCCTTCCTCACTTGTTTTCTGACATTCTACTGACCTATACTTAAAGCTAGCAAAACAATTGAGTTAATATTGAGTTCAAGCTACTCTTGAACAATATTAATTTAAGGTTATGTTGGGATCACTCTGGCCAGGCTAACACTTGACAGAGCTTCCCTACAGTACCAATTTTGCTTTTATTTTAGTGACCAATAAATTTAATGACCAAGATAATTGAATTAACATTACGTTCAAGCTACTCTTGGAGAATGTTAATTTATATGGATGTTAGGATAGCTCTGGCCAGGCTAACACTTGACAGAGCTTCCTTGCAATGTAACTTTGGACAAAGTTAAAGAAATCCTAGCAGTGTTGTCTTACGGCATGGTTAAATCATTTTATTCTTTGAACTACGAATAAATGAGGACAATACACTTGTCTGTAGTCTAAATTAATTTGGTAACTGCGAAGTTGCCTTGTGTATTCTTTGGAGAATAGTTTTGCTAATAGATTAGTTATACTGAAAATATTAATTTAAACGTGTTAGAAAGTATGTTTCTCATCATATTTTTTTTCATATAGTTGTGGGTATGTGTCTCACTTATTTTAGCGAGTATGTTTCTTGCCAATTTTTATTTCATTTTCTTATAGTAGTGGGTATGCTTCTCACTTATTTTAGCGAGTATGTTTCTCGCCATGTTTATATAGTGGGTATGTTTCTCACTTATTTTAGCGAGTATGTTTCTCGCCATGTTTATATAGTGGGTATGTTTATCACTTATTTTAGCGAGTATGTTTCTCGCCATGTTTATATAGTGGGTATGTTTCTCACTTATTTTAGCGAGTATGTTTCTCGCCATGTTTATATAGTGGGTATGTTTCTCACTTATTTTAGCGAGTATGTTTCTCGCCATGTTTATATAGTGGGTATGTTTCTCACTTATTTTAGCGAGTATGTTTCTCGCCATTTTTATGTAGTGGGTATGTTTCTAAATTATTTTAGCGAGTAAGGGGTATGTTTCTCGCCAATTTTTTTTAATATAAAGTGGGTATGTATGTATGTCCCCAATTTACTTTTACAATCGTGTAACTATTTTACTTTTTATAGCGAATACTTTCGACAAGTATTTTATTAGTATGTCACAAAATTTTACTCAAGTTGGTTTGTTATTCACTTGATATCATACGCTTCATTATCTAATTACTAAAAGTCCTGTTCCCTTGCAGACCACTAGTAGTATTTTGTCCACTTATTAGGTATTATAAAAGTAATTCGTTAATACACATCATGTTATGTTAGACATATAATTGAGTGTTGCATAATTTTATAAATAAACAGGCATGCTTATGTTTCATAAACTATTTATCAAGAACAAGAAGGGTTTCTTGCCGATAATTTTGTCGTAATTTCAGATGACTTCCGATGATGAACCAGGAACGCCACCTGGTACGCCCCCTAGGGTGGGTTCTGTAAAGGAAGCGATCCAAGAAGACAAAGCGTAAAGCGAAGGTCCTCTTCCTCATCGTCCAGTGAGTCAGAGGTTGTACCTCGAAAGATGCGAAAGACTTCCAGCAAACTTTCAACCAAGTATGTACTAGAGCTATTTAAAACGTTTAAAGGAGAATCTAGTAAAAATTCTTTCTTTAGTAACAATAATCTTAACAACGTGATACCAGAATATGATCCATCTAATAGGGCTCAAACCATGGACTGCTGGCTGAGAAAAGTAAATGAGTGTGCTTTGATATACGGATGGGATGATAAACAGACAATCCATTTCTCGCTTCAAAAGTTGGTCGGCTTAGCTAAAAAGTGGTTTGAGGCCTTGCCCACTGTTGTCTATACGTGGAGTGAGTGGCAAAAGAAACTCCGGAAGGCGTTTCCAAGTGAAGAAAATTTTGGACGTCTCTTGGAAGAAATGTTGAATCGCACTCCACGTACAGATGAGAGCCTTAGGGAATACTTTTACGATAAGTTATCCTTACTAAATAGGTGTGAAATTTCGGGGAAGAAGGCTGTTGACTGCATTATATATGGCATAACGGACAGATCTATTCGAAACGGGGCACAAGCTTTGAACTGTACCGAACCGGAAGATTTACTCAGTTTTCTCGTCTCAAAAGACGCAAATGATACCCAATAGTAAGTTTAGGGACCGGCTTCCTCAAAATCGAACAATACTACTAGTTCCAACACTAATAGTAATTCTACAACCACTGGCAATAGAGCGTCTTCGGTATTGTGTTACAATTGTCGCTCGCGGTCACCCTTATTATAGGTGCCCCAAACCGCTAATTAGGTGCAAACGTTGCCAAAGAATAGGGCACGATAACGAAAATTGTAAACTAGAAGTAGTTCAAGTCACTAATTCTAACTCCAATAATAATACAAACAATGTACAGAACGGTTCTGAACGCAAGGTTTCAAGAATTAACGCGATCGATAGTAATTCTGAATTTACAGGACACAATGACGACAGTTGTAAAATAGATTTCATTCAGGCTGCGAACTCTAGCTTCAATTCTAATATCAATAGTTCTCTAAGTGAAAGCGGTACTGAACGAAAGGTTTTAGGATCAACACTGTTGACAGTAATGCTAAATTTCAAAAGAAAGCTATAGTCGATGACCTAACATACGAATCATTCATAGATTTTGAAGTGAGTGTACGCTCATGCGTAAAACTGATGCGGAGCTTTGAAAGGGCTAAGAAAACTGAGAACCTGCCAGTCATAAAGGGATTTGGTAAATCTTCAGTCTTACCTTTCTACGAGATAACAGCTGTTGTAAAGATTGACGAAGTTGAGGCACCAATTGACATATTAGTCGTCGATGATAAATATTTAGAATCGTCTCTGTTAATAGGTCAAAATTTCACGGAATTACCTTATCTTACGGCTCTGAAAAATTACCGTACTCTGAAATTTTATCTGACACCATGCCAAGACGAGTTTGCTACAGATGTACCACTAAAGCTTTTCGTGTCATCTCCTGTTGAAGTATCAACTACTAGCGTAGTCCCTGTTCGAGTTGACTCAAATTATACAGGAGATGTCTACGTAGATGGTTACATCCGAGTTGAACCAGGCAAAGAATATCGTCTTTTGCAAGGAGCATACCATATTAACGACGGTATGGGCAATGTGGTTATATCTAATCTGTCGCATGGCCCTGTAACGTTAGGTGAAAATAGCTTGTTAGCTAGAGTAGTGCCGTTCGTTGAACAAGAAGTACGTCAAGTTAATAGAGTCAAGTTAGATGACCAAAATGTAGAGCCTTTAGATAAAAACGAGATAAAAACTGGTCCTGCATTAGATGACAAACAGAAAGACAGACTATATTCCCTTTTGCAGAATTATCGCGATTGTTTTGCGACAAAATTGAGTGAGGTAGGTGTGTAGCAGACTTTAAAATGAAAATTGATCTTGTCGACAATAAACCTATTGTATATCGCCCATATCGTTTATCTTTTCCGAACGCGAACAAGTTCGTGAAACAATAGATGAATTGCTACGCAACGATATTATACAGGAATCTACTTCAGACTACGCGAGTCCCATTTTGATGGTTAAAAAGAAGACGGGGAAAATGAGGCTATGTGTAGATTTCAGAGCGTTAAATAATAAAACAATCAAAGATCGCTTCCCACTTCCCCTTATTGACGACCAAGTGTCTAATCTCAGCGGTAATAGCTTTTTACAACCCTTGACCTAGCTTCTGGGTATTATCAAATTCAAATGGCCGCAGAGAGTCAGCATCTGACAGGTTTCGTCACACCCGATGGGCATTTCGAGTTTAAGAGAATGCCCTTCGGGTTGGCAAATGCACCGGCCATTTTCCAGAGGATGATCAACAAAATCCTCGGAAATAGACGGTTTGAATATGCGTTGGCGTATCTTGACGATGTTCTTATCCCGGCACGAGACGTTGAGGAAATGTTTCAGAGACTAGAGGAAATATTAAAACTGTTTAGAGAGCATGGTCTTACTCTGAAACTTTCAAAGTGCCGATTTTTTGATACAACTGTTAATTACCTCGGTTATGATATCTCTTCTCAGGGAATTCAGCCAAGTGAAGCCAAAATACTCGCGGTTAAAGAATTTCCAGCTCCTCAAAACGTCCATGAAGTTCGCCAGTTTCTTGGACTTACTGGATACTTTAGGAAATTCATAAAAGGTTACGGAGAAATCGCACGACCTTTGACCTCGTTACTTAAGAAAGACTCGGCATGGCAGTGGTCTGACTTGCAGGAGCAAGCATTTAAACTTCTTAAAGAAAGACTTGTGAGCAGACCAGTACTGGCCTTATATGATGCCACTTTAGAGACCGAGCTTCATACCGACGCCAGTTCTCTGGGCGTAGGGGGCATGCTAATGCAGTGGCAGAGAGATACACACGTCTTAAAACCAGTGTGTTACTTTAGCCGCCAAACGACCCCAGAAGAACGACACTTGCACTCCTATGAACTGGAGACTCTGGCTGTCGTGTGTTCTCTGAAGAAGTTTCGGGTGTATCTATTAGGTATACACTTCAAAATATACACCGACTGTGCGGCTCTTAGGACTACATTAACCAAAAGAGATCTGGTTCCACGGATAGCAAGATGGTGGCTACAAATTAGCGAATTCACATTTGATATCGAGTATCGACCCGGTGTGCAAATGGCTCATGTTGACGCTCTAAGCCGAAACACTAAGCTGTCCGTGGAGGCAGACGATAATCTCATGTTGAACGTTTATAATATCGAAAAAGAAAATTGGCTATTGACATTACAGATTGCAGATCCAGACATAGAGCGAATTCATAAGCTTTTAAAGCCCGAAAGCGACCCGGAATATACGGACATAAAACAACATTTTGTTGTAAAAAATCATGCGGTTTATAGAAAGGTAGATGACAGGTTGTGTCTAGTAGTTCCTCGCTCTGCAAGATGGCAGATTTGTAGGGCAAATCATGATGAAATTGGTCATTTAGGGTATACCAAAACTTTAGAGAAAATACAACATCAGTATTGGTTTCCCAAATTACGCAAATTTGTAAAAAAATACGTTGCGGCTTGCTTGGAATGCGCGTACAATAAAGATAATGCGGCTAAACAAAAGACTGGACATTTGTACCCAATTGAGAAGTACAATATCCCATTTCATACGATTCACATAGACCATTTGGGTCCGTTCGTCAGGAGTAAAGATGGTAATACCTATATTCTTACTATAGTTGACGGTTTTACAAAATACGTCTTCATACGTGCTGTGAGGGATGTTAAGACGAGAACTACTCTTAAAGTCTTAGAGAAAATATTTTACGACTTTGGCGTCCCGGCTCGAATAGTGTCTGATCGGGGAACCAGTTTTACGTCCGCTGCTTTTAAAGTTTTCTGTGAGGCCCACGGTATCAAACACATATTAAATGCAGTCGCTTGTCCCAGGGCCAACGGACAGGCCGAAAGATTTAATCAAACCATTTTACATTCATTGGCTGCACAAAACTCTTTTGGCCACGAGAAGGACTGGGATAAGTGCCTGGGTAAGATTCAGTGGGGGATCAACAATACAGTTAATACGACCACACAGAAAACTCCGACAGAAGCTATGTTCGGGATCAAAATGCGTGATGCCTTGTCAAATAAACTTGATAATAGTCCAAATGAAGCTACAAGCTCAGCTATACAGAAAATTAGGGATGACATTTCCAAAAATATAGAAAAGGATCAAATAAAGCAAAAAGAAAGGCATGACGCAGGTCGATCTCCTGCACCCGAATATAAAGTAGGCGATTTGGTTAAAATATCCAGAAACAATTTCGATAATGATAAAAAGAGTACCAAGCTTCTGTCGAAGTTTGTCGGTCCATACAAAATTACGGAAGTCTTAGGTAACGACCGGTATCGGATAGCCGAAGTACCTGGTTTTAGCAAAAAGGGAAAACCCTACAATACTGTAATTGCTTTTGATAGAATCAGGCCATGGATTTATATAAAAAGTTTAGAACTTCATGATACAGACAAAAGTAGTAGCACAGATGATAGTGAATAGTGATAAATTACTTACTTATCTTATTTTTGTAAATTATGTAATACTAGCTGGTGCCCGCGAACTTCGTTTCGCCAAGAGAAGTTTTTGAGCCGACAGAAGCGGCACAAACAGCTAAACAAATTTTACAATACAGACATTTTCGTATTTTAAGGGCGCTACACACAGGGCGCGTATGTGACGTGCACGTCATCACGCGCGTAGAGATGACGTTGTATCGTATGGGATTGTATGAGAGGCCTGCCTATGTATGCGTGCACGTATCACGCGAGTAGCACGGTGTGCGGTGCCTCATACAATCCCAGACGATACAACGTCATCTCTATGCGCGTGATAACGTGCACGTCACGCATACGGGCCCGGTGTGTGGCGCCCTTTAATATTTTGCCGAGTTCATGGTGTTCCGTCACGTAGGTAGACAGAGAGTACCTCCAGTGCTGATAAAGGTTCTCACTAATCATAAAATATGATCAGAACGTTTATCTTCCACCATACCAAACATCTAAAAACATCGCTTAATTTTTGAGTGATTCATGCACAATTTTTACACATTACCATTGTGTGTAAAAATTGTCAATTCAATGTCATTTTCGATGTTTGTCTCTTGGTTATTATTTTATGCGTGATTTGTACGATTAGGGCATGCAAAGATAATGGTGATGACGATGATGATGGAATAACCTGGAGAAACCCCAGACTACCGCCGATGTGAGTTTGTTACTTGACTTTGAAGGGGAAAGCCCACTTCGATCCCTCCTGTTTCAAAGTCTGAGCGCCTGAGTTAGGTACATCTTGATGATATAGGTAGTTGGCTACAGTACCAACACCGGTGTTCTTTTATTATTTTTATGTGAAGGAGCCAATCCGAGTTGACCCATGTCGAAGGATGCTTGTTTCTTTCTATTTCTTCTACTTACTTATTTCACTTCTGTTTTTGTTTTCTTATTAAATAGTTGTGTAGGTAATATGTATACTTTTTATTTATTTAAGTACCTACCTACCAAAAGTGATAGGCCTGCAGGAGCGGCCCATCAAGCTGTACATATTTTTTTTGTAGCTGTTTCTAAGACACGCTATCGAAATATTCTTTTGAAAACTATTGCAGGGGTACTTGTCACCGACCTGTAACAGTTTTAATACATGTACATACAGATTTCTGTACTATCGCCAGCAAATCCACCTACCCATTTAAGACACAAACTAACTGTATGCCCCGCCCTCATAACTTCGTCATTTTCAATCGATCGACATCTTTGATGTGAAGATAGATCGTGTTGCTTGACACAAATTTAGAATGTTGGGAAAAATATGTTTTTATTTTTTGGCGTAGGTACATGTGAAAGGAGGATAAAAAAAACCATCGTAGGGTATCGTTAAATAGATCTTTAAAAACTAAGGCGAGGTTTTTTTTTAAAAATCACAAAAGTGATTCTGCCTCGAAGTATTTGCTTTTATGGGGAGTTTTCTCTTCCTAGAACTAATACTGTATCCACGCAAGTTTTAAGAAAAAAAAAATGTGGTTCGTAAGCATACTTACTACTGCAAACAAATCAGCAACGAAATTAGGTAACTTCGTAACGCTGATATTTAATACATACATACATATATCACGCCTTTATCCCTTGCGGGGTAGGCAGAGCGTCAACGGTCGTAAAAGTACGGTCGTTATCGCCACGTCTGACACATATTTGAGGGCCGTTTTAGCTATTGTCGTGTATCGCTATAGTGACAGGTTGTCAGCCTGTCGCCTAAAATTGCAATACACATGATACCTCGAGTCCTTTAGTCGCTTCTTACGACACCCACAGGAAAGATATGGGTGATGCTATTCTAATCCGGCATCACACGGCATGATATTTAACATTGACTACAAACCCTATTTGTGGGCGTGTCTGACACGCTATTGGCTGGTTTTTATTTTGCTTTATTATTATGTTGGTACGTGTTCGAATCTCGACTCAATATGGCAGTAAAAAAACTGCAAATATTGTAAGGTGAACCAGTTCAAGAAACTTTTAGTAGATATCATAAGGGCGCAAACAACACTTCTACGGCGGGCGCTTTTTTGAATTCAGAGCGAAGTAAGGTATTCTAGAGAGAATCCTGAAGCCAAAATATATTTTGCGCCCGAGTAATTCACTCTACTTTTCATCACCCTCTATGAGAAAATAAAGGCGCCTCATATTTTATTGCAATGTTATACTTTCACTGTTACTTGAACTAATTTTTCAAAAAGTTAAATAAAATTCTAACATACGTGTAATTTTTGGTGAAAATTACGGACTGTAATTCGCGCGTATCTTTTTTTTTAGTTCTATTAGGGACGCGCGGCTATGGGCCGTCGTCCCATACAGCCTTTATTCGAACAATATTTGCGTTCCACTCTGTGTTTGCGTTCTATTTCTTTGGCGCTGACTGAACATCAAGATGTTCTAAATTCAAAGTCATTTTATTCGAATTTGTTGAGTTCTTTATTTAAAAAGTGCAAATAGAAGAACTTTGCGGCGCGTTCTTTTCGAATAGATAGGATGAAAACAACTTTCCCCAAGAAACATAGGTGTTAGGGCCGGTGTAACGAAAACTTTGCAGGCGTGCTCAGACCATCAACTGAACAACTTTCACTATGGAGCATGGTGGAAAACGAAAAGAAATTCTGACCTCCCATACAAAATTTACGATCAGCTGCCTGACTTTGTAAGGGAGGTTAAAAAATTTTTTTCGTTTCCCACCATTGGCTCCATAGTAAAAGTTGTTCAGTTTGATGGTCTGATCATGCCAGCACAGCAAAGTTTTCGTCACACCGTCCCTAACACCCTGTATAAGGAGTAAAAAAATTTACTGCAAATATTTTAGTGATTGAACCAGTCCATGAAACTGAACAACTTTCTCAGGAACATAGGTCGAAATATGAAAAGAATTTGGACCTCCTATACAAAATGTTCTGGCCGGCCGGTTCAGTTTGAATGGGAGGGCCAAATTTTTATTCGTATTTCGACCTATGTTTCTTAGGAAAAGTTGTTCAGTTTCATGGACTGGTTTAGTCGTAAAATACGTGCAGTTATTTTTTTACCTACTGTAGGAAAAAATAATTGTACTTCCCATACAAAATGCTCCAGCCAGCCGTCTCGATAGCCGACCAAGTTAAATTTGTAGGGAAGGGAAGAAATTTTTTTTTCATTATTCGACCTATGTTCCTTGGGGAAAGTTGTTCAGTTTCATGGACTGGTTCACCCCTTGGAATAGTTTGAGTAGTTTTTTTTACATCTAATAGTAACTTATTCCTCTACCTCACGCAACGCACGCAATATCGATTTACGTGCAAACTTATTTCAAGTATAGTGGCAACCCCCTTTAGGGGTCGAATTTTTTAGCCTATAACCTGGTCGGTAATTTTCCGACATTTTGTATAATTTGCATCAAAATCGGTTCAGTCGTTTTTGCGTGATGCTTTCACATACAAAAAAAATCTGAAAATTGCTGAAACGTGTTCTGTTATCAATTTTAAGTATCACCAAACAGTTTTTTTTCGAAAATCTTCTATGTACAGACTTCCGACCCTCTACAACTTTATTATATGTATAGATAATATACTATGGTTCGCAAAATGTATAATGTATAATCAAATTAGTATGTATAGGCAAGATTATTTGTAGTTAAATGTAAATGTTGTATAAACCATATGGTGTGATTCTACGTGTAAAATATACTAGGGACAAAATGTTATGTAAATATTATTTATCCTTACAATTAATGATAAGGTGAGTGCGATAATATTAACAATATAAATCTATACTTTATACATCACTAATTAGTAATATTATGGTTGAGATCGGAATTTTGCTTTGATTAGTATTTTCTTATAAAGGTATAAATACCTACCCTTTATTGTATCAATTATACAGAATGTGTAAATAGGTAACTAAATAACTAAACACTTAATAGCCGAATGTCATATTTTTTGTCACAATCTCTTTGGTGTTAGGTACCTACTGTTCGTTTGATTCATTTCAACTTTTCAGGTAATTAAGATGCTTTATTGTAATTACTTATAGATATGATGACAAGTGACTAATAGACAATCAAAAATCTATTACGCATAGTGTAAATAGTTGATCAAGTAACAAAATGTAGAGTCCTAGAAATTAAAGTAGGAATACTTAGTTTATAATGTTTATTCGTGCACCAGGAGGTTAGCACGTTGTTGGATGGCCGAATGTCATATTTTTCAAAATGGCAACACTGACAGCGTGCTCCCCTTCTTATTTTTACGTCACATCCGGCTCAGTGCTGCTACCGTTGCAGCGATAGTCAAAGAGAGGAGTTTTGAATTCAGTCGTAGACTAGCCTTCGGACGAGTAACTTGTGCCTTCAGCTCACGTTAGTTAGGAGGAATTAATTGTGCCTTTTAATAATTATTATAAATAAGTTTATTTAAATAAAAGTTGGAGATTATTTGAAATAGAAAGTGTTTTTCTTCAAACATTCTTCCTGGTAACTAAGCTTGCTTGCGAACTGGATAGTGCTGCGGGAGCATCAGCTTGCAGCGCTCAGCAAGCAAATGCATTCTTCCTGGTAACTAAGCTTGCTTGCGAACTGGATAGTGCTGCGGGAGCATCAGCTTGCAGCGCTCAGCAAGCAAATGCATTCTTCCTGGTAACTAAGCTTGCTTGCAGACTGGATAGTGCTGTGGTTGCTTCAGCTTGCACCGCTGCAGCAAGCAAATACTTTCATCCCGGAAACTAAGCTTGCTTGCAAGTCGGATAGTGCTGCGGGTGCATCAGCTTATAGCGCTGCAGCAAGCAAATACTTTCGTTCCGGCAGCTAAGCTTGATTGCGAGCCAGATAATGCTGCAGCTGCATCAATCTGCATCGCTGCAGCAAGAAAATGCATTCGCCCCGGCAACTAAGCTTGTCAGTGCTGCTATTTGCCATTGTTTGCCAGATTTCGGTAGGTAAATTACATGGCAGTGATTACTAGCGAGGAAAAAAATTACTAGTTCGCTGTCACATTTTTTAAGTTGTATGATAAATATTGCAATACTTAAAAATAATTATTTTATCCAATTTATACATTTAATATATTTCTGAACCAATGATTTTAATTTAAGAACCTTCCAGTTTTCCGTTGGGAAATGGGGGAAAATTGTAAAGGAACAACCGACCTCAAGGTCGGAACAAATTACCCCGAGTCGGGGCAAAAAGTTCCTTTCCGATTTTTGTTAGAAAAACATCTGTAAAAACTAAAGTTCTTATCCCATGCCAAAACTGATTAGCTTATTTAAAACTAGAATCTTCACTGATTTCAACAGTATATAACAAGTTCATATTGAACGTTATTCAATGACTAAATTTGAAGGTTGTTTCAAAATCGGAACTTTGAACCCCACTCTCCCTTACCTACTAACTGAGGTACAATTGTTCTACTTTGAAATTTGGCTTGATTATCTTTCTAATCATATCTGAAATTTGTCTAATAAGATATAGGTACCTACTAGCAGATTTATTAAACTGACTACAAACAAGTATATCAGTACAAAAATATAACAATGACATCCTTTTTCATAAACCTTTTATTTGGATCTGCGTAGTGAAGTATAAAAAGGGTCACTTTTCCATTTGTCAATAAAATAGGAAGCGCACAAAAAACGATTGTATTATTAATAGCCCTTGACAAAAGCTGGTAAAGTGGTTCTTTTTTTGAGAGGACATCACGAATGCAGATTAATGAATGAATAAAATGAATCATTCAGTTAAAGTGCTGTGCGAAAAGTGATTTTGAACGCAATGGCGGCGATGGTATGTTGATGATTTAAAATTTCAATTATACGTACCACCTAGCAAATGCATTTTGAGCTGCCAGTTAATGGATAAACGTACCTATACTGGTTCTTCTTAGTAAAACTATGAGAACCAGTGCACGTTGATCTCTTAAAAAACTCGAATGTTGCCGATACTAATGTACAGTCCGCGCGTGATCTGATGGCATTCGAAGGCAAAGACAATATTTGATACCAGCGACCCGTTGTAACTCATTTTCCTGCGGGGCAAAAGGCATTTTCCGGTATTATTAGATATACAGGATGTAAAAAAAACAACTTCAAATATTTTAAGGGTTGAATCAACCCATGAAACTCATCAACTTTCCCCAAGGAACATGGGTCGAAATACGAAAAAACTGTTTGGGTCGCCCTTACAAATAAATCGGCCGGTTGGTACATTTTGTATGGGACGTCTAAAAATTTTTTCGTTTTTCGAACTATGTTCCTTTGGGAAAGTTGTTCAGTTTCATGGGCTGGTTCACCCTTAAAATATTTGCAGTTGATTTTTTACACCTTACATACCCTATCTACTTATGACAAAAACCGTAGGTATCAAAATCCGCTCTGAGCATGACTACGAACAAAAATACTCAACCATTAACACATGTTTTCTATAACCGTCAATATTCAATCGGGTAACATAAACATGGCGTAGGTACCTACTCACATTGGTAATTTAGAAAACCCTTTTAAAGCGAACCCCATCATGTAGTGAGAAGTGAAGTATGGTGATTAAAAAATAACTATAATTCTGTCAACGCTCCACATAATGGCCGCGTTCCTGATATACAGGGTGTTAATTTAAATGCGTGCCATAGCAGAGCTACAGGGTAGGTTAAGTATCGATAAAGGACGCCGTAAAAAGTATGGAAAATATCCTAGTTTTTTTTCACCCTGTATAGGTAATTACGTTGAACTGTGGATGGATGAAGTTTACAGGGTCTACATATTATTGTTATACTGGTTATTCTTTTTAACTGCATAGATTAGATACTTACTGGGTAACTTTTAGTACTGCTGATAGTAACCAAACCAAACCAAAAGACAACCTTAGATGCATACTTGTATAAGAAATTTTAGATAGTACAGTCTCTCCCGCTCACTCGTGAACGATCCAAAATATAATGTGGTTTAATGTGGTTTCGTTTTTTTTTCAGAATGTCAAATTTTACAGCTGTAATTGTTACTTTTCTAAATGCAGCAACATTTATTAAATCGTACAACACAGTTTTAGTCCGGCTTGTCGGTATCAATCAATCAATAAATCGAAACCTTAAAAATGAAATTGTTCATGAGTTCGCGTGAGAGACTGTACGAGTAAAAAAGAAATATATGTCCGTTTTAGGTAAGGAAATTTTAAAAATATACTGATTTTGTTTTTTTTTCACTGTAGACAAGCAGCACTGAGTGCAATTCGAGTGATAAGTATAAGTGCAATCTAAAATATATCAGCTCATTTTTACCATGGGAAAATGAATTATTCCCACAAAAAAAATTATTTGCTATACAAGTTGGTTAAATCACTAGGCGGGTTTTTGAATACAAAATTAAACACACAGCAGCTTGAAGGACAAAGTTGTACCATTTATGAAACAATTTGAAATCTAATAGATTCTTAGAAAATGACTACGATACGTTATTAAGTTGGTACAATATTCCACTCATAACCTTCTTGGAAACCGAACGATATTTATTGAAGGAACGAGCTTTACTGCTTTACGGTTATAGCTTAACTGCACTGTAATGATAGTGTAACTGAAGATTGCTGTAAACGTATTTAAAAATAATAGCATTATTCGATCCTTCGTTACTATATAGGTAGGTGGACAGTTTAGATAGGAAAATGTAGTGAATGACCCGTCAAGTAAAGTTGAGTAGCGATCATCGCAGGTTTGCTGAAAAACTACCTATATACATAAGGCTAACGTATTCATGCATATGTTACCGGCCAAACCCGATTTTAGGATAAACTAGTTTTTCCAAGGCCAAAGTAGTTTATCCTACATGCGATTGGATAAACCGGCATAGACTAGGCTGAACCAAACAAACACCTGTAAGGCTCGAACGCCCTGGAGGGTGCGGGATAGCGTTGGACACTCTAAAAGGTGTTCCCTCCCTTTAGGGTGTCCGATGTGTCCAGGATGTCCAACGTTACCCTTTACCCTCAAGAGCTACGTTAACTAAGCCAAACCAGTTTATCCTGAAGTGTAATTATCAATTTGATGCTCAACTAGTTCAGCCTAGGATTAACTAGTTTCTCCTATCGGCTATCGGACGGACCGGTTTAGCCTAGTCTATACCGGTTTATCCAATCGCATGTAGGATAAACTATTTTGGCCTAGGAAAACTAGTTTATCCTAAAATCGGGTTTGGCCGGTAACACATACATACATTGGTATACCATGCCTATATTCCTTGTGTCAGACAATATTTTGAGACTGTATTACCATAGCGACAATCGTAATACTCGTCGACCCCCAAATTCCTTAGTTGCTTCTTACGACATCCAAAGGAAAAGATATGGGGCGATGCTATTCTAAGCCGGCACACGGCAAAACTATGCTAAATTAAATACCTAGAAATTAAAATAAAGTAGGGCCTACATTATAGGCTTCAACCATGTTAGAGGCCTGCTACTTGTAGAAGGCGGTTAAAAAATCTGACGCCAGGGTTCATCGGGTCGTTGGTCGACTTGGTGTCCCACTCGAAAAAGATTATAGGCTGATGACAATTTGACTCACTGTTACAGCCCTTGCTTCACGATCCAAATGTCGTTCATACTTCTGTATGTCGTGAAAACAATCTGAATTATAGAGGTAGATTTTTTTAGAAATAAGAGTCCTCGATGAATTGAGAACCTCCACCGTTTTTTGTCGGCGGTTAATTACTGAAACAATAACTAATTTTCTTAAGGAAATTGTGTCTCTTCCGTACCAACCTAAAGCATACTGTAATTAATTTAATTACTCTTTGTCTACAATGGACTGTAGTTGTTGTTATGGTTATGGTTATCTACAGTATATTTACACCAAAAAAACTGCATATTGCTACTTAAATCGTCTTAAATACGATACAATTACAATCTCCGATAGTCGTTACTCAAAAGAAGCCTATAACAAAAAAACTTTCACGGCAAGCCTCACCATTTCATGTTCACAGAACAGCGCAATAAAAGTTTTCAAAGTAATAGCTGTACATTACGCGTTGATTACTGCATCCATCGTCATAAAGCCCATTTAAACCGCGCAGTGTAGTAAAGTCATTAAACAGTACAAAGTTTAAACTGCACTAGTTTCGCCGCTAATGTGCCCGAATGAAATTATTGAATGGTAGTTGCGTTTTGTGGAATGTGTCTATCGATGGTGTTGGTGATTGATGGTGACTGATTTTTCTAAATGGCTTACCTACATACAATATACTTATATATTTATCTAGGTTCTCAGGTAGTAGTTAGAGGAATAACACGGCGCTCCCATACATAACCCTTTTTTTTTGCGTCAGACGATGTGCTTCGTCACATATGTTCCTAGTTTAATTCTAAGCATTTCTAGTCCGGGAGCCAGAAAAAAAAGTGAAGAACCGCGGGAAGGGGGGTTTCAAAGATGGCTGCCGCCAATCATCTTTTAAAAAAATCCTATCTCGTCCTGGTGGCTGATAGGGCAAGTTTGGTATCAAATCCATATAAATCGAAGCCGTAGAATTTGTTTTTTGTACTACTTCTTTTCTATTTCATAATAATTTTAGAAGAAAAACGTAAAAATGTGAAAATGGTGGTTGAAGATTTTTGCTATGTAGCTAATAAATTTTTAAAAGTGACAAAATATGACAAATAAAAATACTATCATAAAGTGTGATTTATGGATTCTAAAAATAAACACATTTAATAATGTTTAATGCAAAAGACCGTGAAAAAATTAAAGACTGCAGTCTGGGCAGTGGCTGAACACGCGCTATGTGGCGTTAAACTTACAAAAAGTCGAGCATGAGTTTTGCATGCTCATTTATCATCACATCAGCCTACTTTAGTCCATTACTGGACGGTTGGCTTTCCCAGGTATGCCACAAGACGATCTTCGGTTCTTGCCTTCTTTCTACTTCTAGTCAATACAAAGCCGCTGCAGCCGCTTTCTTATAAATCACCGGTCCTCACGGCGTCCGCTATGCTTGCCCAGATATAATCTCTATTCAAGAACGCGTACCTGAAATCCACCGTCCATCGCAACGGTTATACGACTGATCAATAGGTGTGCCCAGCCAACTGCTATTAGCTATACTTCTAGACGAAAACTAGATATCAAACTTTCAAGCAACAGTTTAAAGGTTTATAACAATTTGTCGATAAGAACCCGTTTCAATAAATTATAACTATTAGATAGGGTACTTCTAGACCATGTAGGTTATTTGGCATCCGGTGCGGCAGATAATCTCATTCTGGATTTTAGTAAGTTACTGGGATCCTAAGCATAGAACTTTCTATAAGTCTGTGAGGGACATGTAGCCGGTCGGCTACTTTTCTGTCAGGTTCAACGTCTTGGCTAGATCATTAGTTTTCATTTCATCATCATCATTTATTACTAGTAAAAGGCCTGATCGAATACCTTTGTTTTGAGGCATTTCGGCAAGGATGACTCTAGGATATGACGCAACTTTCCTGTCTAGGCAAACTGCATTCTTCTGGTGATTTTAGCCTCAAATTGTGACCAACCAACCGTATGCCTTAGGCATACATTTGGAGCGGGGCGTAATTTTACTTAATGAAATACATTCCAACGACCGCCTCAGGGATAATGTGTTAAAGGAGCTTTTTATCTCATGTTGACGTACGAAAAAGGCGTAATAATTATCAATATATTTTTATTTTAAGCCCAAGTACTTCCCAACCGTGACAGAATGTATAAATTATAATTAGCTATTGATTACCATTGACTGACTGTATTGACTAGCAATGTTAGCTGAGTACCATTGCCTTACACATATACATATATCACAAAAAGATACTACAAGAGGATCACTTTTAAAATTACCTGGTTACTCCACTGGTGGAATCCAGAGAATGAAGATGCAAAAATCATTATACCCCACTTCAAACTAGGGTCCCTGCATCACAGTGCTATCCATGGACAGTAATGGACATACACAACTCAGAGCCGGTAAACAGTAGACTCAAGAACAGATACTTAAATTTATCATTTCAAAAAATTTGGTTCCTTGCGTGGAGGGCACGTTGAGCTGTCGGTCTCGGTTGCTATCTATGAACTTAAACGGTGGTCGTTACTCATTTATGTCAGAAACTCTGCTACTTGTAAAATTGTGACACCGGGGTCCATCGGATCGTTGGATGACTCGGCGCCTCACATGAGGATATTGAGATAGTTCTAACCTATTTGCGCACCAAGCAGACCACTACGCCACGTCGTTTACGAAGAGGGACAGACAGCCAGCTGCCCAGAGAACATCCCACTAATGAAAGCTATTATTTGCCAGCACATACTTCGGGCAATATACCAAGAAGTTCATGTCTTGGGATAACCCTCAGTGCCGGTCTAAACGTTTCTGTGTTATTTTTCTTGGGGCCACAAAATGAAAGACAATGGTAGACTTCTCTTTGTTCAGATTTACCAGATATAAAGGTTAGTACCTGCAACTCGCCTGTTGCATACGAGCAAAAAAGGTTGTCTTTGCTGCATTCACATTTTCTTTAAAAGAAAGTTAAAATTTTTCTGATCTATATTTGTGTGCTGGAAACTGTGGTCATTTTTTTTGCATGTACCTACCTATACAGGGCGTAACAGAAAGGATATAACAAGCCGAAAGGAGGTCAAGCTACAAATGAAACTGAACAACTTTCCCCGTGGAACATGGACCGAAATATGAAAATAAATTGCACCTCCCATACAAAATCTACGATCAGCTGATTGATTTACTATGGGAGGTCCAAATTTTTTCTCCATATTTCGAGCCATGTTCCATGGTGAAAGTTGTTCAGTTTTATGAGTGCCTTCACCTCCTTTCGGATGGTTATAACCTTTCTTTCACTTCCGGCATAAATTACTTATTTTATGTGTTATAAATCTCGACTTGTTTGTAAGATTAAAGACACAGCGCGTGTTTAGCCACTGCCCAGACTGCAGTCTTTTAATTTTTTCACTGTTTTTGCATTTAAACATTATTAAATGTGTTTAATTTTTAATCACATATATAACACTTTATGATAGTATTTTTATTTGTCATATTTGTCACTTTTAAAAAGTTATTAGCTTACAAAGCAAAAACCTTCAAGCTACATTTTCACATTTATACGTTTTTCTTCTAAAATTATTATGATAAAGAAGACAAATAGTACCAGAAACAAATTCTACGGCTTCGATTTATATGGATTTGATACCAAACTTGCCCTACCAGCCACCACGACGAGATAGGATTTTAAAAGATGATTGGTGGCAGCCATCTTTGAAACCCCCCCTTCCCGCCGTTCTTCACTTTTTTTTCTGGCTCCCGGACTAGAAATGCTTAGAATTAATCTAGATACATATATGTGACGAAGCACATCGTCTGACGCAAAAAAGGGTTAAAAGTGTTACTCCCTTCACTATAGTAGATATACCTATTTATTTGACAGTTTTGTATCTTTTTTTCAGGATCAAAACTCAACTGCTTAAAAGTTGTTTTAGCACGAAAAATATTTGATGTCGAATTCATTGAATCATAGAAAATTCACTACTACGACTAACATAGAATTAACAATACGCGGTAGCAACGCAAATAGATAGGTTTTTATTGATATGCATATTTCTTTGTTCCAGGTCGAGAATTACCCACTGGGCAAAATGTAGTAACTGTAGCCCCCCTAGAAGTGCCAGACGGTAAGTCCTAAAACTCTACCTGCATAATACTGGATAACATAACATAAATATACTTTATTGCACATAAAACATGAAATGGACAAACAGAAATGAAACAAAGAGTACAATGCAGGCGGTCTTATAGCTAAGTAGCTATTTCTACCAGACAACCTTAAGGTAGAGGAAAAATTGATTTAAATGGCGGGATAGTGCTATTACGTAGTATCCAAATACAACTTATTGATACATATACATAAATAAATACATAACATTAATAAACTACCATATACCATAATTATAATAAACTAATACATACATTAATAATATGAGATAGAAATATGCATTGTTCATTCAGTTTAATTAGATAGGTAAGTGAAACAAGAACAGTTTTATGAGTATAAAGAAATAGAAGAAATTAAAAGAATTACTTTTCAGCCAAATAATGTGCTCTGACTCGTGCCTTAAAGCTTCCCAGGGATGGAGCTCGTCTGATCTCCTCCAAAATCTCGTCAAAAACATGTTAAATTATTTTAAGGTTGGCGAGCGCAGTGCACGATTTTGAATACACAGTAAACATTGCTGCAAATTTTCTTGATTTAAAATAAAGAGGATCTTTTTAAATAAATAGGTTGATTTGCTTGTGATAGTGCGTATGGCCAATGGGCGTTTATTCGTGTGGCTAAATTAGCCGTGTGGTAGCGGCTAAGAATACTGCAACGACTTGTCCACTCAGGGTGTTCCGTAAAAGGCGACATAGAGTTTTGACCTCGGATGAATATTTGCCGACTATAGTCGACCGCATGGTGGCGGTGATACCACATACAATAGCATCCCCAAAGAGGGCTGAGGTCAGGCAGGTGGCCGGTCATAAAACAGCAAAATTCTTTTGCTACATGGCCAAGAAAACAATTTCATAATAATTTTCATAATATATGGTAACAAAAGTAAATCTTTTAATTACAGCTTCATTCTAATTTTGTAACAACTATCAAGGTTTTAAATACCCTCTTTAACAAAGACAAACAAGCTATAAATATAACTATCGAAGGTTTAACTTTCAAGGCAAATTTGTCCTGCAAACCAAAGTTCTAACAGCAAATCTATTAGAGAAGCCAACGTTTAATTTGAAAAGTTTATCTTTGTCCAGTTGACTTAATTAATTTGTAATAGGAATAAACAATAAGGTGTGTTTTGTTTACAAATAACTACATATTTTGTTATTCGAAAATATGTTCGTAATTCAAATTTTGCGTTCACAAATTGTTTAGAGTTTAAAACATACCAGACTAAATACGAACTTATAGCTTCTCTTTAAGCAAATTTTATAAATCTATGTTTAATTTTGATAAAATCCATAGTATTCAGATAGGTGATACAGACTTCCTACAATTTATTTGCTTGCTACATTTTATTTTTATAATGTCTTTGTGAAAGGGGGCGTAATTCCACGTAGGTACCTAAAACCACGTTTACCGCTATAGAAATAAATTGATGCGAATGCTTTTGGGTGTGTCATTCAAATTTGGGCCACTGTGCGCTAATAAAAATAAAAATAAATTTATAATTATACTCTTGCAGATAGATACATATAATTCGCAGACATAACCGCGGTGGTGGCCCAAAGGTTAGTTCGTCGCCAGTACTGTACTGATAGAGGAGGTCAAACATCCAAACCTTGCATGATGTATCAATCATACCTACTTCATTATTTTATATACGAAACAAAATAATATACACTGGGGAATATTCACTTAGCAGACACGTAAAACCCGTAACGGCGTACCCCTTCTTTACACCTGGCAACCTACATCATTACACATTAAAATGGTTTAACCTAACTCGCCTTAAATACAACTTATTTCCCTTTCATTTGTTTGGAGTATTTTGTTCTTCCTTTTGGTACGGGTAGGTAGGTACTTAATTTTTAATGCACACCGAAATAAATAATACATTGGCAAGCTTTTATGAGTTTGTACAGAAAAAACGTGCCTAAAACATGAGCCCAGAATCGTAGGTAATTAATTTACAATGCCACAAAATAATAAATCGGTTTTAAAAGACGCTCTTACCATCGTGTAATTGGTATAAGTTACTGTAGGTAGGTACCTCTATACTTACGTAGGTTGATCAATGATACCTATTATCCGTCTTGAACGTTTGTTGAAACATTGTTTGAATCACGTTAACAAGGCTTAAGACTCATTAATACTGTTAGACTGAAAATCGACAAGCTATGATCAGCACTGATCTCGACAACTGAGTGGGTCCCAGCCCTGGGGCTCTCTCTCTTGGACGCTATCGGTCGTCTCGCGCGGACCATTGTTTATATTATAAGCGATCCAAAATTATTTAATTAAAAGTATCTATCCAAGAACTCTTGTGTTTAATTTAGGTTAATAGTTCTCGAAGCGGGATTTGTAAAACGCGCCTTTAAAACAGTTTTGTGAGTGATTAAAAGTGATAAAATCTTATTTCGTTATCGCTTAGCAACCGGCTAGCGTAGTAGTACTTACCAATGCTCGGTGCGGTACTAGGAACTCTTTGTCTCGGGTCGGATGGTGTCAGATTTCAACGTTCCCGAATCCTTTGTCTTAGCTTAGTACATCAAAAGTTTCGTAATTCGTGAAGTATGGTGATTGGACATTTATTTCAACACAATAAATATTATTTAAATTAGTATCCTGTACTAATTTACAGTGCACTAAAGTTTTCATAGTAACTTTTGGTGTTGAGTGCTGCGTTAGTGGTACTTACTCTGAACTTTCGGCTTGGGTGGGCTAGCCTATTCGAGGTTACACGCGTAACGTATCAGGTGATGAAGAGTGGCTGAGCCTCAAGGACAGAGAGTGTACTTGCGCATTCCTTTTAGAACAAAGGACATGAAAATTTGGTACCTATTGGACATTGGTGAGCTGTATCAAATACCTATATCTTTTGAGTGGTTGAATTAAAACAGAAACTAAAGCTGAATGCAGCGAACGGTACCACTAGTTGATAAAAATTTGAGAAGTCATCTTTTGGTCTCTTAAAAAATATTTTATGAGTTTAAGTTAAAATTTTCCGTGGATTTGTTTACGATTCTATGCACTAGGTATTTTGTTTATGCTATAGCTATGTGCATTTATTGAGTTGTATTATTGTATTTCACTAAGCTATAACATTGCCTATCATTTGTAACTTTATAACTTTGTACGCTGGCAATTAAAATATGGGTCGCAGTAAGAAACGATACCATAGTGCTAGCTCAAGTATTACTTAGTTCAGACTACTTAGCCAAAGAAAGAAAAATACAAAGGAGATATCGGAGGCAGTTAAAGGAAAAAGCAAATCGCATAGAGGCTTTGGAAGGTTTGGTGAGGCAGTTGAGAAAAACGAGAAATTACCATGAAAATAAACGGACTGCCAATTTGTCTATAGTTCATACAGTCTCATATGGGGTATCAGCGGAACTCAAAACGAATAAAAGGTCAATTGCTTAATTGTGCAAGTTTGGTCAGTAAGCAAAATTTGTAAAAATGTCATGACAAAACTGACAAAATATGTTATTTTGTAATCGATGTAGACACAATGAGAAAGAATGTTTTAAGAAGCGAAATGAGTAAACTCTGTTCTGTACTGTTCATTTTGCAAGTTTAAAGGACATACTATTATAGAATGCATAAATAAACAATTGGATTGTAGGCGTATTTAGTAGATGTTTATTTAAATATTGTTCTTACAATAAGCGCATTTATGACAAAATACATTTTAGAGAAAGTTAAAAGTTAATTCAGCGAAAATATTAAGAAGTATACATCAATAGTATTTCCGCCGAGGCAATCAATAAACTATACTATGTATCCTTTACGATACGATACTCAATTGTGAGGTGACAAGGAATTACACCTACATGGATGACGTAATCGTTAAGGTGCCCTCAAAGACCGGGCCTGCCGCGCCCGGCGCACACTACGCTGCGGCTGTCAGAACGTCTGATTTTGTATGCACTGTGACTGATATTATGATTTGTAACTGATACTAAGAAAGTCAGCACGTTATGCGTATTGGCACGACGACACAAAGTAAGTATTGGCTAGTGACGACGACGCTGTCACATTGACGACGCACTACGCCGCGTACAGCGCCCAAAGTTTAATTTCACTTAAATAGAAGTCAATGCTGATACCTAGTTGTTGCTGTAAAAGCCAAATAGCTCCGATTTCGGCTACACAAATAGAAACGTGAATTTACATACAGTGTATAAATTATGAGCATTAACGAAGTATGAAAAATAAAGTAACCGGAACTGGGGACACCTTGATTTAAGCCGGGTTAGCTTATGTACTGCAGAGAGAAAT
This sequence comes from Phthorimaea operculella, assembly GCA_024500475.1. Classification (NCBI taxonomy): domain Eukaryota; kingdom Metazoa; phylum Arthropoda; class Insecta; order Lepidoptera; family Gelechiidae; genus Phthorimaea; species Phthorimaea operculella. The sequence goes on from JANFCV010000624.1 coordinate 27,894, forward strand.
ATCTCGCTAGCGAGAGGACTTCATATTATGTGTCAAATCGTATGGAATTCATCAAAACAAGCGAAGATAATTGACATAAGGGTGTAGAGAATATCTTTGTCGCGGATCGCTGGCCTGAACTGAAAGCATAATCGGTGATTGATTTTCAGCATCCTGAAGTTGTAAGACTGAAGAATTTATAAGTTTTATGTTGTTTAAGTTCTATTATGTTTATGACCAGATATGGGAGATTTAAGTAAGAATGATATTTTGAGAAGACAATTTTGTACTCCTTTCAAAAAAAAAAAACACTGGCGCCGGTGAATTGTTGATATTGTACGATAATTAATACAAAACATGATTGGATAAAATACCTATTGATAATGTTACTAACGCTGGAAATATATGGCTGACTATACCTGTGGTTTGTCGGCTCACATTGTTGAACTTTACTATTAGTTTTGAGTAAACTCAAGATATTATCCATCATGAACATCTTGAAAGTGATGTGAGAAAAAGTTATGTTATAAAATGACAGAAATATTACTGAAAATGGGGTTCCCACCATTTCTAGGTCTGATCAACCTAAAGTGGTGGAAATGCCGAACGACTGACCGACAGCGAAAAATTGATACAGGCTATTTATCATCTTAACAAGAAAACTTATGAATTGTTTTTACATGGGGAGAGTAGTACCTATTTATTCAAACAATGTAATAATAATTAAGGTAATAATGTAATAAAGGGTTCCTAAACGAAGGAGACTACCTATACATTTTAAGAATTGTATTCAGTTAATGTGCATAAAAAAGATGCATCATTAGATCATTGAGTAAATTTATGCAAACCAATATAGGACCGCCACGCCACTAAAGCTAAATAACACAGTTTTAAACTTAGAACATTGACAGTTGTCTTTGGCATCCAAATGTTCAGCGATGTATTAGATCTAAGTTTTGCATTGTCGCAGTTTGTTCTGTATTGAGATTAGCATGGACATCTATTTACCACAAATAATAATCTCAAATAGTTCGGTGGTGGCTTGTTACGCAATGCGATTTTAATTTTACGATTGGGGAATCGTCGCTTATTACTATGATGCAGATGTAAATATTCAATATCTCATCGGTAATCTGAAGTAAGAGATTTTAGGGCACTAGAACTGAACTTGGATTGAACAAAATAGAGAATAACAATGCATAACTGTCTTTCGTGGCACGTAACTCTAGTAAGACCATATACCAGTGACGTTATCATGTGCGCCCCAGCAACAAGTTTAATTTCTCTAAGAGTAAGTCTAAGATGCTGACACTTAAATGGGAAGATATTGGTTAAGTTGTTGAAAACTGGCAACAGTGAAACATACGTACCGTATATTATTTTTAATCTCTTGTTAATTTTGGGTAAAGTGCTCCATGTCACATCATAAAGAATTATCACGACGGTCATGGCCATTTCCAGGATTGTAGAAGTGCCCGGAGGCAAATAGGCCAATTTAATTTCCCAAGGATGTATAAACTTGTAGACATAAACATTGAAAGCTGTATGAAGAGTCAGTTTACCAAGAAAGCTATTACTAATAATTAAAAAAACTGCATTACATTCAGTAGAAGGGAAAATTAGATTTGAACAAATTGTGTCACGTATTTAACTTTTCGGCGAAGTTTATGAAGTACTTAATGTGTTTACTCAACGCTAGATTATTGAATACAATGAATGATACCTCTTTATGAAATCTAAGGCCTATGTGGCATGGCACTTATGGAAAGGTCTTGTGACAGCCTGTTGACAAGTGGATAAATCCGCCTGTTCCACCTATCTCCTGTGTCAGACGATGGATGTAATGATTGAAACTCCGCCACTGAAATAGGTATTAGTACTAGTTATACGGCAGTTCACGTGTACTGCAAAACACGATTGGCTATTGCAGTCACATGAGGGTATACGAGCGGGCAAACCAGGCTGAGCCCCGCTCTGATGCAGCCGCTGTAGCCGGAATCGGCTAAGATAGACATCATCATCAGTACTAGTTTTACTAATGCGACAATATTCATCTGCATAGAAAACAAAGTACAAACTTAAGATAGTCCATTCATAAAAATCATATAACTTTCATGTTGACAGTTTCACATCATCGAGCGAGCTGCAAACTCAATGCTACCATACGAGGAACAGGCAAGTCTCCGTTAGAGTGCTGTGTGGCTTAAGACCTCGTTTATCAAATTATTTGCAAGGGCAGGCTACAGCGAAGACGTGTCGAATTCTCGAGACGAAGCTGCTCAGACAATTAAGACAAATGCAGTTCAAATGAAAACACGATATGAGAAAGATCGGCGAGTTTAGAGCTACGGGCCAGTTGGTCATGGTAGAACGAAAATATTATGTCCTGTGACAAGTGGAAAACTCGTTCAACGATACGCAGGGCCATGAAGATTACAGCTGTGCTTCTAACGATCGCTATGATGTAACGTCATACACGAAAGGCAAACAAGCTTATAAAGCATAGTTGCCCGTGACAAAATTAAGATTTGGCATGACAGACCACGAGACTCGTCATCTGACGAAGAATTATAGAGCAGTAGTAAGTCTCTCAACTATCGACCGCGCAAATTCTTACAATCTAATAAAAAAAAAAACAACCCTACGGGGCCTACAGCATTATGTTTCTGTGATCAAACGCTTGCCTACGGGCCTACACAGCGTTATGTTTCTGTGATCAAGCGCTTGCCTACAGGGCCTACACAGCGTTATGTTTCTGTGATCAAACGCTTGCCTACAGGGCCTACACAGCGTTATGTTTCTGTGATCAAACGCTTGCCTACAGGGCCTACACAGCGTTATGTTTCTGTGATCAAACGCTTGCCTACAGGGCCTACACAGCGTTATGTTTCTGTGATCAAACGCTTGCCTACGGGCCTACACAGCGTTATGTTTCTGTGATCAAACGCTTGCCTACGGGGCCTACACAGCGTTATGTTACTGAGATCAAACGCCTGCACGGGCCTACACAGCGTTATGTTTCTGTAATCAAACGCTTGCCTACGGGCCTACACAGCGTTATGTTTCTGTAATCCAACGCTTGCCTACAGGGCCTACACAGCGTTGTGTTTGTTATCAAACGCTTGCCTACAGGGCCTACACAGCGTTGGAAATATCATGCCTAATATGGTGAAGATCTGCTGGAAGAGGCTGCCACGGTCTGCCATCGGATCTTCGCGTTACTGCCTACGTCGTCGGACGACGTGCGAGTGTGCTGCACAATCAAGATCAACCAGATGCAACTTCAACTGTCCTTCGAGGCCGAAGGACGACTGCAGGATAGCGAACTGTTAGACTGAAAATCGACAAGCTATGATCAGCACTGATCTCGACAACTGAGTGGGTCCCAGCCCTGGGATCTCTCTTGGACGCTATCGGTCGTCTCGCGCGGACCATTGTTTATATTATAAGCGATCCAAAATTATTTAATTAAAAGTATCTATCCAAAGAACTCTTGTGTTTAATTTAGAGTCAATAATACTGACAACATATTATTATCATCATACCTACGAAAACCAAGGGTGGTTATCTATGGATTTGTTATTGATAATGTTTCAACGATACACAGTTTGAATCATGGAATAGGTAACTGTTTTACGAGCCAGCTATTTTATTTAAGCTTTTAACTATCGGCTGTATACACACCAGTGTATTATTGTTTTAATATACAAAGATTAAGGCCTGGTAAAACACATCTAACTACAGTAGGTATAGTATAGACACGTAGTCAGTCAGAAGATTGTCTGAAACGCATCAATATTCAAATACAAAAATTTGGGCCTAGCCCCCTTTATTGGACTGTTTCGGGTGATGGCGATTATAGAAAACAAAATTGTTTTTATGCAGTTATAAATATACAAAGGTCACATGCCAGAATTTTAGGTAGGTACCTTTTATTTGAAGTACTAAATTCTCAGATTTAGATAAGACAGAATAACAGAAAGATATAGGTACCTACTAATGTTTTACGTCATATAAGGAAAGATACAATGGATGCTTAGGTATCCTTTTCTGATTTTTTTTTTGGAAGAACAATAGTAAAGATACAGTGGATTGTTCATTTCGATAAATATTACATTGGTAAAAGAGTGATGCCACTACAAACCGCTATTTTGTTGGTGACAGGCGGATAGTAAATCAGGCGGCCCCTACTTTGTTCGAGGGTGGTTGGGGAACAATAAATCGTATTTGATTTTAACACCTAGCATTAGGTAAAGCAGTGATATAAAAAATAACGACGTGAAAACATTACGTTTTGACAGTCCATTAGTTTAAAGCTCCTACTAGGTAATAAAATCATAGCCGAAGAATAAGTGATACTTAGATAAATATCTTTTTTTTAATATTTTAGATACGCACGCACAATATACCGACGTGAAAATAATCTAATTCTTGTCAGAATACCATGCGTATAATTGTCTGTAGGTATCTACTGTTTTCTAATTTATTAATACTTTATTTTTAATTTATCGCAGGTTTTCATCGCTTAAGTTACTACATTCAATCTGTAAACAATGAATTAGTCGCTGGGAATTCGTTGCAAAACCGCATGAACCGTATTTCTATAAAAATAAGGTGGATAATCGCATTTTAAAAACGCAACACGCTGCGCAAAAATAACGCACAAACAGACGTTACGTGCGATTCTCTCCTTAATGTTACGGAAAACCTTTTCTATTGTTATACCTTTTTATGCAGAAGTGTCAGGAAATTCACACAAAACGTCTCATACTGTTAAAAAACTAAATAAATTGAAAATAAGAAAATTAAAAAATTCATTAGCAACCACCGGGACTTCAACCTAGGACCGTGAGGTACCAGCAGAGCAGTGGGACGGTACTCCACGGTCCCGAGTTCAATGTTCAAGTGCATTGAAAATCCCAACACATTGGTAAAAAGCTAGTGCTATTTATGCACAATTCACACCGAACAGCGGGATCTGCGAATTATTCCATTAATGATTCAATGATGTTTCTCTCCGTTGTTCGGAGAGCTAGTAAAAAGTTAAGAATTCGATTAGGCAAATAAGAACGAACGAGCTGGGTTACCAGTTGCTGAATTAGGTACATAAGCAAGACTGTTTGAGGCCTTTGATGATTCAGGCACAAATTATCCTAACTGTCCTAAATATCTAAGCCTGTTTTTAGGATATCTGATTAAAACCATAATGGCAATTTATGTGATACGTATTTTATTAACCCGCGCCCACGTGTGGATTGTAGGGTGCCTGTGTCTTATATAATTTATAACTTACATATCCACATATTTGCCCAAGTATGGCTTGGAGAACTTTTGGAGCAGATCTTTTCGCGGGCGCAAATACGCATGACACAAAAATAGGCCTTGTCCTTCAAGAATTGATAAACTGGCTAGCTAGTCCAGTTTCTTCCTATAAAACGGCAATAGAGTGCGCCTAGCAAACTTTGGACGGGTGGCACAACCATGAACACAACCTTTGTCCTTCAGTAGCAAAACGACAACACTATTGAACTTCTACAACTTCTCATACATTTGACGCCTGGCAGTACGGCGCGTACCGATACGCGCACTCTATAGCTTGCTTATGTATACTCTAAGCGGCAACCCTAACCGGGCCAGACTCGGTGGCACCTCCGGGGTCGTATTTGCCGATCTGCTGAGCGCTGCACATCGATTTGCGTCAACTACACGTAAACATGTTTACTAGATCTGCTTGCCTAGTAGGGGTAATGAGGAAGATGAGATTTAGGTCTCTCTGGGCAGACTAGATGTCTAAAAAAATATTGACTACCTAACTGTACCAATATCCTACCTACTCCATTTTTAATAGTGACTTCTATCGGTGGTGGTAAAATATTACCAAAATCCATCCAGTAAACAGGAAATAGGCAGCAGCGTTGCAACACCTTGTAGTGCGCTCGCAAAACAGCCAAGTGTGGTGGGTATGGAAAATATCCTTTAAGAAACTCATGTCCGACAGTGGACTGTTATGGCAGTTGGTAAAGATATCTGAGCATATTTTACTCTTAACGTGTATTTAATAAACATTATTTTTAACAAATGTGTTTTATTTTGCAGAAACCATGTATCCAAGGTTCGCTGAGCCAATACCCAACGTGACAGTGACCATAGGCAGAGATGCCTTACTGGCGTGTGTTGTAGATAATTTAAGAGGATTCAAGGTAAGTAACTAAAAATAGGTATTTATAAAGAAATATTAAACTTATCGTTATTTGTAGATTTGTTTCATTAGGTATTCGATTCTACAAAGACTTTCTCGAAACGTATTCGATGATGTATTCGTCTATCTTACATTACATTTTTATCCCATACTATGAATTCCACTATGGTCAATCGCATGATGGCGGTCCTTCAATAGTTTTTACAATGAGGGTTAACGTCAGGTAGGTGGTTGGTCATAAAATCCAAATCCAAATCCTTTTGCTACATGATTTTGTGCTCTAACAAAACATGTTGCACTGAACCCATCTAGTTTGGGATAAGGGCAGGAAGATGACGATGATGACTATGAATTCCACAGGTGGCCTGGGTGCGCATGGACACGCAGACAATCCTGAGCATCCACCACAACATAATCACGCAGAACCCCGCATCAGCCTGTCGTACAACGACCACCGCTCCTGGTACCTGCACATCAAGAACGTGCAGGAGGTGGACCGCGGCTGGTACATGTGCCAGGTCAACACGGACCCCATGAGGTCCAGGAAGGGGTATCTACAGGTCGTAGGTGAGTATTGTGTTTGCAAAACTATCCCGGTAGATGGAGGCCTGACGCGGCCAAGATATACTTGCTTAATTCGCAAGCTAGGATAGAATTGCGACAGCCCAGTTGGTAATGGCGTCGGCAATACATACTCGTACTCTTTCACTGTTCATGCTGTCAGGTTGTGGAATTCTCTCCCGCACTCTGTACGTGATAGTCCTTCTATCGCAATATTTAAAAGGGATTAAAGAACACTATCTTTCTCTTGCATATCCATAGTATAGTATGTATTTATTATTTATATATTTTATGCTTTGATATATATGTATGTATGTATGTTTATACATGTAAGTATTTTTAGCAATTAATACTGTCTTAATTATATATTTTAGTATTGTGCGTCATATCCGCGTTTCGATCTATGTAGTCTCACTTGTGTAGGTTTGCTGTAAGAAATTTCTTTTTAACCCCCGACGAACCAACCGGAGGGGTGTTATAAGTTTCACGCGTCTGTATGTCTGTGTGTCTACGATTCTTTGAGGCTACGTATTTCCGAAACGCCTGAACCGATTTCAATGCGGTTTTGTTTATATATAAGCTTATATGGTCAGGATGGTTCTTAGCCATATTTCATGAAAATCTGATGATGGAGACGGAAGGTAGCTAGGAATCACACTACGCACTATATCCCCGTGTTTGAGCTAATTTGACTCGGAGTTGTCATATCTTTCAAGTCATGCATGACATTGTGGAGGTCTTAACTATTTTAAAATATGACTTTGCAGGATTCTTACAAGCACCAAGTGTCATTACCGGGGGGTTGAGGGCTTGCCCCACATGGTGAACGTCAAACGTCTGTTGCAGGATTCTTATAAGCACCAAGTGTCATTACCGGGGTTGAGGGGGCTTGCCATATGACGAAGACGTCAAACGTCTGTTGCAGGATTCTTACAAGCACAAGTGTCATTACCAGGGGTTGAGGGGGCTTGCCCTTCACGAACAAGACGACAAACGTCTGTTGCAGGATTCTTATAAGCACCAAGTGTCATTACCGGGGTTGAGGGCTTGCATAGGCAGACGACAAACGTCTGTTGCGGGATTCTTACAAGCACCAAGTGTCATTACCGGGGTTGAGGGCTTGCCCTCTGGGAGAACGCCAAACGTCTGTTGCAGGATTCTTATAAGCGCAAGTGTCATTACCGGGGTTGAGGGGCTTGCCTCTAGACAGACGACAAACGTCTGTTGCGAGTTCTTACAAGCACTAAGTGTCATTACCGTGGGGTTGAGGGTCACAGACGAAGACGTCAAACGTCTGTTGCAGGATTCTTACAAGCACAAGTGTCATTACCGGGGTTGAGGGGCTTGCCTGGAATAGACGCCAAACGTCTGTTGCAGGATTCTTATAAGCACTAAGTGTCATTACCGGGGTTGAGGGGCTTGCCCGGGCAGACGACAAACGTCTGTTGCGGGATTCTTACAAGCACTAAGTGTCATTACCGTGGGGTTGAGGGGCTTGCCCACAGACGAACGCCAAACGTCTGTTGCAGGATTCTTATAAGCACCAAGTGTCATTACCGGGGTTGAGGG
>JANFCV010000625.1:0-34472 GCA_024500475.1 Phthorimaea operculella
GCCACATTTCCTAATAAAGTGCAACTGTGTCAAAAAAACACATACTTTTGTAAATATTTTTAGAACCACAACACATAGGTAGAAGGTATCCAAAAAATAATTATAGACAATATAAATACCTTTTATATGACATATCAAACACTAAAATCGACGTCCTAAAACTTGAGATATTGACATAATCATAAAACGCTTAGCGGCCATCTTTGTGATGTCACAGATGTCAAACGCACCATTTTCTCTAACTAAGACAGGCATATCCGAGTTCTGTAGAGCACAAGTAATCCATTGATACCAGTCTTAGCCATTTATAGGAGAGTGGCACAGAAAATCTCAAATTGCTCAATCGCCTCCAGACTATCAGGTATCATCATTATAAGAAACACAAGACAAACAGCAATTTATTTATGTGATTATTATTTTTTTGGTTCACTCTGTAACATTTCTTATTTACCTGTTGTCATTCATAACTATTCACTAATTCGATACACAAACTTGATCCTAATTCTACACCACGGCGATTTTCCTTGCAAAGCCTTTGTAGGGTCGAAAAGTAGCGGGGAAGTTACCGCCCTAAACCCTGCACAACGAGCTAAAATCGTGGAAATCGGACTGAAGGTAGTTCTTGACCTGCTGATCAATACTGATAGTGGTGCCAAGTCGTGTTGATGAGGAAGAGAAAGAGGAAGAGGATGTAACATGCTGATGCGCATGACGATAAGGATTTATTCATGAAGAAGAAGATGTCTATGAAGAAGAGGAAGACGAAGAGGAATCGGTCAAAGAAAACGAAAAAAAGAGTATTATTTCAGATTTTTCAATGCGCACATGTAGATTACCTCTTCTTTAGAATCCATTAGGAAGCGGAAGTGGAACAGGAATTTGGAACTTTCTTTCAAGTCGATGCAGTAGCGGATGACGAACTTTAAAATTTGAGAAACTTCCGCGATATAATGATACGGAAGAGGAATCCTCATCAACGCTAGTGCCTAGTAGAGCCAAGTGAAGGGAGTTGATGCCCGCTTAGTCTCCCTTATTTTTGGCCACACCCCCAGCTTTGTAGCTCAGAAAAAGAAGAAGAAGAACCCCAAATACACCATGGGTGTCGTAAGAAACGACTAAAGAATGATCCAGGGAATGGGCAGCAGCGTTCTCTGTGAATTTAACATCATGCACTGCGCTGTCAAGAGTGGTAGTAAATATGTATTAGTTTATTATATTTTATATATATTAGTATATTTTATCTTGCTTTATAGTATGTAGTATTATGTAATTTTAATTTTATGTAGGTATATTTTATGTAAATATGTTTTGTGCACTATCCCGCTTTCTATCTTTGCATTATCCTACCCAAAGGTTGCCTGGAAGAAATTGCTACCCTAGCAATAAGGCCGCCTGTGTTGTACTTTGTCTTTTCATTTATGTTACAATGTTTTATTTTGTTTCTTGTACAATAAAGCATATTTGTATTGTATTGTATTGTATTGTAAATTACTGCAGGCAGGAAGAGGCCCTTGTCCAGCAGTGGACACGTGTGAACGAAAACATGAAAAAGTGGGGCTTTTCGGCTGGCGGTAGCGGTATGTGACTGCGGCGCCGCTCAGACAATGGAGCACCTACTGGTCTGTCCCAATTGACCAAACCCCTGCACTCTTCAGGACCTACTGGAAGCGAGCCCCAGGGGCATTTCAGTTGCCAAATATTAGTAAAATAAAATATAACTGTTGCCATCGACTCGACGAAAAAGAAGCAGTGGACTTGATTGTTAAAGTATGGTGCTATCCTCCTCACTACCTCGTAAAGCCGTTGTCGGGCCGAGACGTGCTTGCCTGCCGAGCTCTGCAATCTGACTTTAAAATTAAGATAAGCTAAGCACCTACCTTTAACTTAATACTTAGCACGTTTAGAGGCACGATCTTATAGATACGTTATGCCATCATTAATAGTTAACTCTGTACTCTTCATCTTTTCGTGTGCACACTGAGTCGTCCAATGACCCGATGAACCCTGGTTTCAGAGTTTTTCGGCCGCCTACTTCGAGTAGCAGGCCTTTAACTTTTGACGTTGGGTAGCAACTATCGTACTTTATTTACACTTGTGATCTCGGAAACGGCTCCAAAGATTTCACGAAATTCTTTATGTTTCATTTTACAAAAAACAATCTTCACCAGTTTTTATCAGTTTATTTTTATACTAAAAACGTCTTCTTTTGACCGAACAGGCTCGGTCCTCCAGTAATTTTTTTTAAATACTGCCTGCCTGTGAAAAGTGTCTGCCGATCAAAACCTTTCTACGATGCAATGCAATGTTTATATTAATAGAAAGATATTGTTTATTTTAAGTAAACCTAATCATATAACGAAAATCGTTGGAGGTGAAAATCTCGTCCAAGGCGAATCACACCGCTTTTATTTCATTAATTGAAATTAAAATGCTTGAGCTTGAGGCGATTATTGATTTTCAATAATCTCTCGGATAAGGACGGTGGACGGGTTTATCTTGAGGCGGTTGTCACACCTGCCGTATGTTCTTCCGGAGTTTTTCCGGATCCGGTTTTTAAACGAAACAAAAGAAATACCAAACGTAAATCTGACCAATGGCACATATTGCTGCATCAAAATTGCAAATGTCATATAGTTTGTCACTTGTTCAATGGCTGTCACAAACCGCAATTTAATGCGTTCTGTGTGCGATTCTTCAAAAGATTGAAGTATTTTCAGAAGCAGTCTCTTTAGTGTTTTATAGTCCTAGCGGTAGTTCAAAACATGCTGCACCTGAGAAAAGAGTTCTGAAATTTGGTACACTTAATCTTTAGGGTAAATAAATCGATTTGACCCGTAGTACACAATTTTAAAAAAATCCTATGAGGAGTAATGACGTCATCATATTTTTGTATAAGAAAAAAATATTTTTTGTTCCGAAACCTATCGTGTGTGGTATTAAATGAAAGGCCTTGCTAAGCCAATTCTAAAAATATATCACATTATTATATTTAAGTCATTTGTAAAAAATTAAATAGGAAATAATTCTCGAAACATGCCACGTTTGGGCTTCTACAGGTATGATACAGTTGAATCATTACTTATGAAATATACGTAATATAATGTGTAATATCCTCATCTCTAACCTCAAGAAAGGTACTACGGATTTTTTGTCTTAAAGTATTTTTTTTTATAATTTTAAAGTTACAGAAATTTATGAAAACACACTTAGTTGAAATTTGGCATCGAAAGTTTAATTTTGGTTACCGAGAATGATAAAAATAAAGCCAGATGAGATTTTAATCATATGTACATCATATTCGTTTTGCAAAAATAACATGTTATGTGCTTCGGAGGGCACGGTTAACCCTCGGCCCCATAGCAGTCGCTCTCTATGAATAATAAGACGGCGGCGGTCCGTCAGGGTCGTCAGTTAGGGGCTGAATAGTAACCATGGTTCATCGGGTCGTTCGTAGACTCGGTGTCCCACTTTTCAGAACAAGATTTATTAATAATAGGATGATAAATACAAATGCGAGAGAAGTTTTCGATTGATGGTTAAAGTGATCATTTCTCTATACACACATTATATACACACCGGCAAAATTAACGAAATCTATACATAATAATAAAGTTGTAGAGGGTCGAAAGCCTGTACATTAAAGATATTGGAAAATAAATTGTCAGCGAATTCTTGAAATTGATAACAAAACACGATTCAAAAGTCTTTACATATTTTTTCCGTTTAGATGTTTGTATGTGACAGCATCCTGAAAAACTACTGAACGGATTTTGATAACTTATTTTACAAAGATTGCTATCGCATTGAAGAAGGTAAAGGCTACTTTTTTTCTCCACTTGAGGGACTGGAGTACCTGATGTGTACCACTAGAAGCACAACCACGAGCCCAGCTAAACAATGGGAAATACATTTATGGCACCAAAGCAAGAATTATTTAGCATCATGGAATGCTCCTGCTGGCAAACATAGATCGAAGGTTTGGAGAACCTTATGTGGACCACCAGGTGCACCTCCAGAGCCAATAAACTACAGGAGACACATATTATATAGACCCAAAGCAAAAATTGTTTAGCGCGATGGGACGTGTCTGCTGGAAAATATAAATCGACGGTTTGGAGAACTACAGGAGATACATATACGTCCCCGAAGAAAAAATAATTCAGATTGATTGGGCCCTCCTGCTAGCAATTAGAAATCAAAGGTATTGAAAACCTGATGTAGACCATCAAGAGTATCAAAAATAGCCCAGCTTAAATAGGTACATGATATATACATATGGCCTCAAAGAAAAGAATATTTAGCATGGCGGGACATTTCTGCTGGCAAATAGCTAATGAAGGTGATGGATACCCTGGGAATAAATATAAGGATGCTGGTGTGGGAATAATGTGTGTATAGACAAATGAAAATTATAAAGATGAACCAAAACTCCTCTCGCATCTGTATTTATCATCTTATAATTAATAAATCTTGTTCTGTCAAGTGGGACACTGAGTCTACGAACGACCCGATGAACCATGGTTACTATTCGGCCCCTATATATCTATCGACCCTGACCGACCGCCGCCGTCTAATTATTCATAGAGAGCGACTGCGATGGGACCGAGGGTTAACCGTGCCCTCCGAAGCACATAACATGTTATTTTTTCAAAACGAATATGATGTACATATAATTAAAATCTTATCTGGCTTTATTTTTATCAATCTCGGTAACCAAAATTGAACTTTCGATGCCAAATTTCAACTAAGTGTGTTTTCATAAATTTCTGTAACTTTAAAATTCAAAAAAAAATACTTAAAGACAAAAAATCCGTAGTACCTTTCTTAAGGTTAGAGATGAGGATATTACACATTATATTACGTATATTTCATAAGTAAGGATTCAACCGTATCATACCTGGAGAAGCCCAAACATGGCATGTTTCGAGAATTATTTCCTATTTAATTTTATACAAGTGACTTAAATATAATAATGTCATATATTTTTAGAATCGGCTTAGCAAGGCCTTTCATTTGATACCACACACAATAGGTTTTGAAACAAATTTTTTTTTTTTTCCCATACAAAAAAAAGATGACGTCATTACTCCTCATAGGATTTTTTTATAATTGTGTACTACGGGTCAAATCGATTCATTGACCCTAAAGATTAAGTGTACCAAATTTCAGAACTCTTCTCTCAGGTGCAGCATGTTCCATACATTCGGCCAGCGAGCCGCTATGGCTATTAATAACTAGAGGCCAGCCCGGCGGTTTTGCCTATCGTTAACAGTTTTCCCGTAGAATATTGTAGCTTTCTAATGGTGAAAGAATGTTTGAAATTGGTCTAGTAGTTTCGAAATTAATCGATAAGTTTCCTTATTATAATTGGTTAAATTGTAAGTAGATATCAAAAACAACACTCAAGGCAGTAACACGACATCAATGTCCCCGGAAATACACTTGTTTGGGAAAACAAAGTGCTTACACTTCTAAAACGATTTCCGATACTTGTTGAAAACAGCGCCACAGTAAGTAATACTCATTAAAATACAATAAGATAGGGCGTCGCAAAAATTGTACTAAATCAAAGATAAAATATTATTATATCCTTTTGTGTTAATCACTTTGAAAAAGGATTTAAAACAACACGACGACCGTAAAGGTTGCCATCCACGCGTATTATTTTGAAATAAATTAAAGTATATTCTTAAAGCCGTATTCAAACAAGAGCGATATCCGAATAAGTACGTGAGAAGCGGAACTCAATCTGTAGAATGTACCAATCAGAACACCGCGTCCGCGTACTCTTGGACCGCGCGAATTACGCTTAGGTTTGAAGATGGTTTTATGTTTAAACTGATCTTACAGTAAATCCCTAGTATGTCGAGTACTAGAGAATATACAAGCAAGCTATAGAGTGCGCATAAGGCCCCGCGGCGTACTGTCACAGCGTAAGCAGTTACTCCCTAGATACAGACGTCAAATGTATGAGAAGTTATATAAAGGTTCAGTAGTGGTGTCACGGGCGTTGTGCTTCTGACAGAGGGTGCGCCCAGACTACTGCCGACAGTTCTAACTTTTTAAGCGCACTCTATAGCTTGCTTATATATGCCACCGAAAAATTACAAACAACGCGGGATATAATCCATCTGGCTAAATTATAATCTGTCAAAATATTGTAACACATTCACACGTAGGTATTACAATTTAACTTATAACTTTTCAGTAGATTACAATATAACGAACTAAAACCGTAAAAGTGTGATACGATACGCAGCTCGCGTTCTGATTGGTCAAGTCAAGCACCATGTTACCAGCGACGCCATGTTTGTTTCACAGCTGATTGCCATTTCGTTGATTCTCGAACTTATTATCTTACTTATAGATTTCGTATTGAAAATTGCTCATATAAAGTTACAAAATTAGGAATTAGGAACATAAGCACTGTTTGCTTACGTTCAATACCCATCGAAATGGCGATCAGCTGTCAAATAAACATGGCGGCGCGATATACATGACGTTCGTTCGACCAATCAGAATGCGAGTTGACAATTTTACTGTTTTACTTCATATTATTGTAATATTTTGAAAATTGATACGTTAAATTGTGATCCGTGTATGTCTTACAATATTTCGACAAATTGTTATTTATCGAGAAATATTATAATCTAGCGGTGTTTGGAATTTCACAGTGACATAACTCTAAGGTCGAGTATCGCTACTGCTTTGTGCTGCCTACTATGCCTGCGCGCGATTGAGTGCAGCGCTCGCTAACGACACTTGGGGACGCAAATGAGCCGTCACACATTAGATATGTCGCGAAAGAGATTAATGAAATGAAAGGATTAATGGAAGAAGCAGGTGCTTGTGTACCCACGCCTTGAATGCCAAATAAATCGATAAGTTAGAATGGTGAGGAGAATTTGGTCACAATTTAAGGTAGAATTAGTCCACAACTTTAGCAAATCAATGAGTCAAGGGAAGCCATGGTTAGGCAGGCGTAGCATCGGACGTTTTCCAGCCAGATGGACCGATGACTTAAAGAAGGCGGTTGGAGTGACTGGCGACTGGCGAAAACGGAAGATCGAGCTTTATGGCACAAAGTAAGTATTGGCTATGGCGTACCTTGCGGAGTTCAATATCCAGCAGTACCTGTACAGTGCTGCGATATGCATAATCTTTTTATTTTCAAACGCCATGGCGTCGTTGTTGGCGTCGTTCGAATAAGTTGCGCAGCTTCCTTCGGTCGCCCAAGCTCACATTTCCTTCAGTTTTTTAAGTGCGTTGTGGTCGTGAGCGGTTTAATATGGTCACTGCGGTTATTTTCCTCTCCTGGGTTTGGAGTTCTTTGAATGTCGGCGCAGTTATTTTTGTACAGTATTATTTATATATTTTTTTCTTGTCTTTTTCTTTTAAAAAAAATTAAGATATTAGAGCATGTCCTAAAGTTGTTAAGACAATCAGGATCATAAATTTGAAGTCAAACAATAGAGTGAGAATTTGATGCATCGCTTTTTATAGTACAGAGCTCTGCTAAGTTAAAATATGAATGAGTAATTGGTTGGTAGGTACTTTAAATTTGCGTATAATATTTCGTATTATCATCCCTGCATGTCAGAAAATGTGAACGTTGTCGTTTTGTATTGTGTAAACTGCCTGTAGCATTTACATGAACAATATATGGCGATGTAACTTAAGAGCACTTTACCGAATCCATTATGAGACCATTAAGACGAGAATTTGTTTTGCCAATATATGAAAATTACATGACAACAAAAGACATATTACGTTTAATACCCCATGATACCATTTTCTCAAGTGACTTGGTTGTTATTCTTACGTTGTCGAGTTTTTATTTTTCACTTCTATGTCGCTCGCAGTAGCACCAGAAAATCCACCTACCCATTTAAGGGACTACTTTATACGGGTATTTCTTAGTAATTCTATGAAAAACTAATATCAGTAAATTGGTAAGGTAATCGACTCTCATTGCTTTGCGTAGGTAAGCACATTACCTAGACATAGTTGTAAATAAAACTCTTTTAATCATGAAACGAGTACAAGAGTTTTATTTACAACTATGTCTACTACGAAGTTTCATCATGCGCCAACAATCGCAAGAGTATACATTAAAGTACATTACCTATTTATTACTTTGTATTACATTATTTTACTTCGATATTGGCAAATTACGACCCAAAAGAGATGTGAAGCCAGTGGCTTTGCCGACTCAAATAAAGAAGACGGTGTTTCCATTTAAGGGATCGACTTTTACTGGATTTTCTTAGTATTTGTATGAAAACCAGTATAAGTTGGTCTCTTAAATGGGTAGGTGGATTTTCTGGTCATTGTACCTACATTCCGTAAAAGCCTCGCAATCTGCTTAGCCTTTTCCCACTTATTTGGGGTCATTCTCCAAGAAATTAGAGACGTGCTTAGGGTACGGAGTTTCTTTAAAAAATATAACTTGCCCTAAACCGTCTTAAAAATGCTAATCTTTATTCCGTCCGGGGACGGGGATTATGAGCTTGAGACGGCTGAGACGCAACACATTCACAAAATTTTGTGAATTTTCTTTTTTGGAGCATCGCACACATACCAGCATGGTGCATGATTTGCAATATTTACTTTTAATGAATATGAATATTTTAATGGCGTTTTCTACTCAAATAACTTAACACTTTTATTAGAATTATACAGAACACGACAAAAAAAATTACCATCTATACAACGTGTTGATAAAGTTCATGTTTTCATATGGGAAATGTCTTTTTTCATATATCATCGTTTTTTTTTTTCAAATAAATGTTGTTCAGTTTTTTTGGTAGAACACGGACCTAAAATTTCGACCTCCCATACAAAAATATCCGTCTGTATGGGAGGTCCAGATATTTTCTCATATTTCGAAATTTTTTTACTAAGAAAAGTTGTTCAGTTTCACGAGTAGAACAAACCCTTAAAATATTTGTATTGAATTTAACCTTATACCTATCGTGGGCCGGAATTTAAATCGTATGGAATTCATAAAAACAAAACGTGAAGAATTTTGACATGTAGACAGATGCCATTTGGTATGTTGACAAGTTATTAGGTTTTTGTTCTTTAATTTAAGGTACCTTTGTTAAAAAGCCAGATACGGAGAAAAGCCGGAAATTTATCCGATGTGTGTGTGAACTGCTTTTCCATCAGGCTTAGAAATAGAGAGTCGTGGGTATCTCAACAGATTACCGGAACGAGAGAGAAGTTTTCTTAAGTTATGTTCACGAAACATCTTTTTGATTCTGGTACTTCGAGTATAATTATTAAGATATCAAGATAATTATACATACTGTCAAACGTAAGCAGTTGTTTAATAGATACCTACGTCAAAGGTATGAAAAGGAATAAAGGTTGTCACTGGCGTTTTGGTACTGATGGGCAGATGTGTTGTTACTACTGCTACCCGTTATAACTTTTTAGATGCACCTAGCCTATATAGACTCTGGTATTATTAGGTCACTACTTTATTTGTGCTTGATAATGCTGTTTGCTTGTGTGGATAACACAACATTGTCATAAAAGAAGAAAATATAGTGTTACACATTCAAATTTTCTTTTTATGATGACGGATCTGAGGACATGCTGCCGTGCTGTGGATAATTTGTGATTCAATAAAGTTTACTCTGACATAAATACTATTGTAGTGAGTAAAACGTAATAATTATGTATGATATTTCTAAAGTTCTTTTTCAAAATATAATATCGGATGTTGTTATAAGTATTTTACCTAGTAGCTGGTACGATATAGTTGAACATCTAAAAGACGAAGTGTAAGTACTTTCGGATATTTTTCAGTTACATTGTCAGTGTTAAAGAAAAAAATTGCAAATTGAAATATTGGCTTCAGATTCGAATCAGCATACAAAAAGAGTTTTTCACGGTGATCGACATGAGTATTACCGACGCTAACGACGCCAGATGTCGGTTCAATAAACCCTGCCATACTCAAATTGCGTTCAAATATCTATTGATACTGGATAGGACCTAAGATTATTGATGGGGCTGAAAAGACGGAGTACGATCGGTAAGCCTACTTGCTCGTTTCGCAAACCGGCGTGATTCGCCAACTCGCTTTGTGCTTACTTGCGTGTTAGGCCTACTTACGCCGTTCGCCGACTGCGGGGTTAGTAAATTATACCTAGATATTTTGTACAGTCAAGTTCAAAAAATTTAAAAATACTTCTAAAAGTCTGTGTTCATCTTAATATTTTTACGGCAAAGCCTAAAAGGAGAACCAAAGCTAGGTTTGAGTGAGTACTATAGTAGTCAAGTCTAATGCTGTACCAACGAAGTTAGGGGTGATTCCACCCAATTGAGAGACCCTTATCATATGTCAATTTTCTAGTATACCTCTAGGTACGTCTTTCAAACGCTGAATCACGTGTTGGTCGTATAGATAAATCGTGACTCTACACGTTTCAGGACATAATTATAAAATACTAACATAAGCAAGCTTTGTATAGCTGATATAACGCTTCACGCACTTTGCATTGCACATGTTTTTCTCTGAAATGGTTAGAACCCTTTTCAAACTTTAATCTTTAGTAAGTATGTTAAGGGCTAAATACACAACGAATTAAAGTAAAACTTAAAGCTAAAGGGGTCAGTCGAATATCCCGCCCCGTGACATTCCCGGCGCAAAGGTGCCCATCACACTCGCCGCGTTACCACGTTGAATGGCAATGGACAGCCTCTGCACCAGGAACGACCCGGAGCGGGGGTCGCAACCTCTCTCCCTCAGACGGCATCCAATATCCTTGATAAAGTCTTTAGCCTCACTGCCCCAGCACCCGGTCGTCTCCACGGCAAAAGGCACGAACAAGTACCTGTGCTCTAGGGCCGAATATTTTTCTTTCTTTTTTATAGCAGCCAGTTCCGCAGCTGCTCCAGCCGATCTCGTGGTGCGGCCAAGGTGCGAAGCCGCGAAAGTGCTGACACACGTTGCGTCCCACAGCAAGCACTTCCCTTTTTTCCACGGCACCATGGTCAGACCGTCTGGTCTCTTGCCATCCGTACGACTTAATCCCGGAGGCTCAAGTACGTTCGGAATGTTGGCTGAGATCAGTGCCCTGTGGAGGATGTCATTAAGAGCATGGTGGCGTGGGAATCTCCCCGAACAGCGACAGCAACAAGGCATGGTGGCCATTGGCTTCAACCATGGAACCGCAGATGCATACATGTTTTTCGCAAACATCGCAGCCCAGGCGTAAAGCCACAGCCACCCGCAATGAGTCGCCATCGAGGAGAGTGCCCGTGTGTGGTGAAGGCAGCGCATGCAGCCACGCGCCAGACTCCGGCTGCGATACTGCTCTCAGCCTCGCCAGGTCCGGGCCGACAGCTCCGTCTATGAGCTGATCAAGCATTTTCTTGGCCGCAACGTGATCCCACGAGCGCTGGGCATCGGGGGTGTCTGGTATATCAACGGTCGTGTGTTGGGTGGTCCAAGCCTCCAAGGCATCGGCTGCAAAGGGAATGTTCGCCCTGTCACCATTCGAGGGTAAAATGTTAGTGACTAGGCTTACAACTCCATGCGCCGATGCAATGAACGCTGGAAGACCAACATCGGCCGCTCGACGAATACCCAAGCCTCCGTGCCTTATTGGCAAGTCCGCCTGCACCCATTGTGTCATGCTGAGGGAAACGTTTAAAATTTGTTCTACGACATCTTTTAAAGAGCCATCAAACCCGCGAACCTCATCTGGGTACAACCAGGTTGGAACCGTACGGAGAAAATAATTTATTTGTGGGACTGCGAAGCAGGACCGTAGCAGCGTCAGGGCCACGTGGGATGAAATGAGTTTGAGCCTTTCTTGGGCGACTTTTAGGATCCTTTCTCGGCATCTGAAAGCTTCGGGAATGGCCTCAGGGAATATAGGGGACCCTAGAAGGTTGAAGGACCGCTTATCCAATTCCTTCAGGCCAGGGAGCAGAGAGTGGAAAAGTGGTAAGGAGGATCGGGATTCGGTGCTGCAGGGAAAGAATTCGCACTTGTTCGTGTTTACTTCTAATCCTAGCTCGCGAAGACGTGGGAGTAGACTTTGTACATCGTGTTCAACCACATCCGGATTTCCTCCAAGGGTTCCGTCATCCAGGTACCAAATGTTGAGGGGCGATTTAAGCTCTGAAATTGCCTTGTGGATGGAGAGGCTAAAGACTAAGGGCCCGAGCGGGTCACCCTGTTGTGCACCGACCTGGGATAGAATGAGGTCTTTGTCGTGAAAAAGGTTGGAGGGCCGTTCATACACCTGGTAGAGGAAGGGATATAGAGATGGTATTTTGTCCCTGACCTCGGCCAGCAGAACGTCCCTTTCGACAGAGTTGAAAGCGTTCTTGAGGTCCAGTTTGATGATGACATTGTTTTCGTTTTGCGGGTCCATTACGAACGCTCGTGTTGCGTGGATTGCCGCCTCACAACCTAGTTTGGTGCCGAAGCCTAATTGGCGGGGTCGTAAGTAGGTTGACATATCCTCCTTGACAGCACGGCAGCCGAGTTTTGCTGTTAGGCGGCGGATAGTGCTCCCGATAGCGATGGGTCTCACGCCTCCATCTTTTTCAAACTAAATACAACGGTATCTGGATGTGTACGTCGGTAGTGGAACTCATTTGCCTGACAATCCTACTACTATTACCCACAAAAATTCCGCGTACGCACCGGTTCCACTGAGATTGAGTCAGTCTCAATCAGATTTAGTTTCACTCAAAACTTAACTTTCGGAAGTGTCACCAAATGCCACTTCCAGTAATCTACATCACCGACGAGACCCTTCCTAAATTACCTTATTCATTTAACGCCAACACCCTGTAGCAGATGCGAATTTATTCGACTTTCTTTTTTCAAACATAAACCTCGACAACAAACATTTAAACATTTCAAACATTTTTTTGTATGTATTAGGTACATTCGATTTATTTATTTATCTTCTTTTATCTATCCATTGCTCTCGCACTGCTCTGTTTTCTATTTCTTTGTCCTCTACCCAAAGGTTGTCTGGAAGAGATCGCTTTTAGCGATAAGGCCGCCTTTGCGCATTTTAGTTTAATTTGTTTTTGTGACTTGTTAATTTATTATTGTGCAATAAAGTGTTTTTACTTACTTACTTACTTACTCGACGTAAACCGGCTTGATGGCGGAAGATTTGAAACGTTTTGTGATGGCGGGTATAGTCGTAAAAGTTTGATTTCAAATGGGAAGGTACCTCATAAAGTCTTGGTAGGTAATAATGTAATATGCTACTGATAGGTAGGTGATAATGATAATATACTAAGGGGGTGCTCACATGTATTTACACATTTACTATAACAGTCACAATAAAGTTCACTACTGAACATGGGCCTCTCCCTAGTAGGGGGGTTTTTGCCATACTCACTACACGCTTGGCAGGCGGGTTGGTAAGCGCAAAACTCATTCAGGGATTAAATCCCTGAACGAATTCATCTCTTAGTCGCCTCTTACGACACCCACGGGAGAGATATGGAGTGATGACTGATGACATTCTAAGCCGGCATCACACGGCGAACACATTTTTATGTCAAATATCTGAGGACACATAAATTAACCACACAAAAACCGACCTTTGAACAACGAAACGAAAGTTTTTCTCTCTGTTGTTTTAGCGTCGGTTTTTAGTATGGGGAATTCGAAATTTTTATGCACCTGAAAGATTTATCCGTGAGCGCTGCGCTAAAGTAGCGCAGCAGCGGAGATTTAGTGTGAGCCCCACCTAAGAAGAAACCGATACTAGAACTGACTTGTTTACTTAGGTATGTAGTATCAAAGTACACACAGTATTCCTTAATTTATATGTTAGTATATTATATTATCTATAATACTAATAATGTGCAACATAGACAAATAACTTAGTTACGGGTATTCCCCTTCTTTAAAAACCGGCCAAGTGCGAGTGCAAGAAACTAGCCCACCAAGGGTTCCGTACTAAGATATGTAGGTTATTCTGGTTGGTATATTTATAATATACGAGATTAAAAAAAACCAACCTCCCATACAAAATTCACGATCAGCTGACTGACTTTGTATGGGAGGTCGGAATTTTTTTTTCGTTTCCTACCATTGGCTCCATAGTCACAGAATACATAATAGTACACCATAGTAAAAGTTGTTCAGTTACTCTGGCGGTCTGAACACGCCTGCAAAGTTTTCGTTACACTGTCCCTATTACCCTGTGTTTCATTATGATACTCCACTTGGACAATTAGCCAAATTTCAAAGACAGGTATTGTTTTTTTTTCGGCCCCCATAAAAACCATAAGTTTGTTTTTTTTTTTTGAGTTTTTCCTTAATTCGTACTTCAAAACGAAGCTACTTACCAAACTTCATTGTTCTAGGTCTACGGGAAGTACCCTCTGAATATTGATTCCCTTAAGTGGGTAAAAAACTTATTTTTTTTACTTGATTTAGGTGCTTGATTTTCACAGCTACTAGCGTTTATAGACTTGAATATACGGTTTTAATTTCAACTACATATCTTTACGCATTCCTGAGATAAAGGGTCTTGACAGACTGACAAACGGACGGATAGACTGACGGACAGACGGACGGACGACATAGTGATCCTACAAGGGTTCCATTTTTTTACCTTTTGAGGTACGGAACCTTAAAAATCAATTTTTGTTTTTTCCCGACTTTGAAATTAGAAGAAACAGGGTGTATCGAAAACAAAATTGATTAGTAATAAATAATATTATGTATACCTATGTAGGGTAGGTAGGTATTATTTTCAAAAACGTACGTTACTTATGTACTTTTTAGGGTTTCGTAGTCTACTAGAAACCCTTATAGTTTCGTCATGTCTGTCTGTCTGTCTGTCTGTCTGTCTGTCTGTCTGTCTGTCTGTCTGTCTGTATGCCGCGCCCTCATATCTTCGTCAGTTTTAGAGCTATCGACATGAAATTTGGTGAGAAGATAGATCGTGTTGACCCAAATATAGAAATGTTAAGAAAAAAATATTTAAAATGTTTTTTGGACCCCCTCGCATACAAGTGAAAGGGGGGCAAAAAAATTTTTTTTCTTCTGTAATATTGAGTAGGGTATCGTTGAATAGGTCTTTTAAAATTAAGGTTAAGTTTCTTTGAAACAAATTCTCTAAAATGTTTCTGTCACGAGATATTTGCTTTTAAAAAGGGCGTTTTTGACCCATAATTTGTTCCAGCTGTAACTTCTAAAGTATAAACGCTAAAAATTTGAAATAAATATGGAATATAGCTTACAATCTGAAATTACAATGAAAACTATAACGGATATCGTACCCTTAAAGGTTTCAGGAAAAATTGAGTTTTTCTATTTGCGGTTGGTCATCATACTGCTGCTAACAAACCAGCAACAAAATCAAGTTTGTAATGCTGAAAAACCTGATATTTAAACGTTGACTACGAAACCCTATTTTTGGGCGTGTCTGACACGCTCTTGGCCGCTTTTTTTCTAGTATATGTTTATGCTGTTGTTAGTAACAATATGTGACTTTTGCAAAACTATCGCTCACTTTAAGCTATAAATAAGTTAGGACTCGTGACTTTGCTTTACCTTTACCATTATCTCAGCCACAACAGTCTACTGCTAAATATGAGCCTCTCCTTCTTGGGACTTTGTATTACCTACTTATTCAAAGAAAATACATCTATGTAGATGTATGCTTGACGTCACTGGTCTGTGCCAACCATGACAAAAAAATCCTGTCTTTCTTTTCGTGTGGGACACCTAGTCGTTCAACGACCCGATGAACCCTGGTGTCAGAGTTTTTCAACCGCCTACTGCAAGTAGCAGGCCTCTGACATGGTTGTGTAACGACCGCCATCATAGACAGCAACCGGGATCGACGGCTTAACGTGCCCATCCGAAGCACGGAACCATCTTACTTGCGGACAATCAGGTGGTTCAGCCTGCCATGTCCTAACCAGACTGGGAACAGATTCACAAAGTGATAAATATCAACTTTGTGAGTGACCCCACCGGGAATTGAACCCGGAACCACAAAGTAAGTATTGGCTAGCGCAATCCAGAGAGTCGGCTTCGAGCAAACGCGGCTAAACTCACTCAGACATCCGCACGCGTCGTTTACGCGCCCTGTGGAACCGTGTCGAACCGGCTTGAGTGTGAACGGCGCGTTCGGTGCGGGAGGACGGAAACATGGCGAGTAAACAAAAATACTATTGTGATGTGTTTGGGTGTAATAATACCACAGAAAATTGTGCATTTCATTAAATGAAAAGTAGATAGGTTTCTTTTATTTGATAAATAAATAGATACCTACTTCAAACACTAGAAATGGAGGGATTTCTTTTTAAAAATCTTATTTTTCATTCGTAATAGGTATTTGCTTTAGCGTTTTAGGTACGTACGTAGAAGTAGGTAGGTTGCGCTTTAGTTTGATTTGGTAGGTTAAATGGGTTTAGGGAGCCACCTACCTATAGTAGAGTATCTATACCTACCTAGTCAGCATTTGAGGTGATGAGTACCAAAATACCGATAGCAAAAGGTCCAGGTTATGTCATCTTCATTTTCGATCATCAGGTCGGTACCTATGGTAGTCCAAATGGACTATTACGATCCTGGATATTTTTTTCATTTTTTCGTCACGGCAGCTGGTGACCTTCGAAACTATGGTAGGTAAGTTTACTTTGAAACTACGGTAGGTACCTACCTACAACTTACAGCACAGCTTTCATGGCCGCATTTTTTCTGGGCGCGTCCCGCGTTTGTCATGTCGTCATGTTCATGTCATGATGATAGTCATAGGTACCTACCAACCTACCGTTCCCAGCGCGTATCGCCCGCCCGCCAATACATTGGTAGGTAGGTAATCTGTGTGCGATTGACTAGTGACGGCACGTTTGACTTTCATGATAGCTTGACTCCCTGTTCAAAAATACCTACCTTCCAACCATAGGCACCTTACCTATTAAAGTTCGTGACGGCAAGATAGGTATTTTTTTAGGCCTTTCTTTTAGATAGATACACTTGTTTTCCGTGGGAAACACCGACGAACGACGTGAGGAACCCTTTGTCATGTCGGTCATCGCCGCCGGCCGGTCCTCTACCTACCTACTACCTACTTACCAACCTGACTACCTATGGGTCGCTTCGCTCACCACCTAGTCTCATGACCCAAACCCATCGCCTTTCTACCGATTTAGGTGGGGACCTACTTATTTCCTATTAGAAATATGACTTTCTCCTCAGGTAGGTACCTACTTCCATATGGTAAAAATTTTTCATATCGGCCAGATAATTTAGGAGTTTATCAATTGCATATACTTACCTAATTCATAATTACAAACGATAGGTAACTTCATTAAAAAAATCAGAAAGTAAAAGTAGCAACCCTAGAGAGTAGGCATAAGTGATCGAAAAAAGGGGCGAGCTGGCCTTCTGTAAATTCTCTATTTTGTGCCGGAACCTTTGCGTGGCAGGCAGGCATACTAACCACTGCGCCACATCGGTTGTCGAAAAATCCTGTGCTGGGTGGGTATACATTTCGCGAATAATTCCTAAGTACATTATGCGTCTAAAGGAATGAAACTACTGAAGTACCATATTATAGGACCAATGCAGAAGAAACGTGGTATATTTTAACACCCGCTACATATCTCAACTGATAATTTTCCTTTCTTTCTGCACGGTACAACAATAAACAAGAGCTTTATCTTAATGTTTAAGACCTTAACCCTCTGCCCAGTAACTCGTATTGATAAAAACTTGACGACATATGGGATGTTTACCGCAAAAACAGGGAGCATTTTTAGATTTCACACCGAATTAGAATTCACACCAAATGCGTATACCTACATACATACACACACATATTAACCATACCATAACAGCCACAACAGTCCACTGCATGGGCCTCCCCCTATAATACCCCAGTATAATATTGCAATACTTACCACGCTTGGCAGGTGGATAGCGAGCGCAGTGCAAAATGTTGCATTTACAGGGAACGTTGCTGCCCGTTGCCTGGATGAATATCCCTTAGTCGCTTTTTACGACACCCACGGGTAGAATTGGGGAGATACTATTTTAAGCCGGCATCAAACGGCTTTACACACATTGCGGAGTGATAACGGAGTGGGCACATGGTAGCTATCGACACGTGTGTAAAATTTTTGAGGGCCGTTTCAGAAATATTGTAAATCACTATAGTGACAGGTTGCAGCCTGTCACTTTAAATTGTAGCTACACATGAAACCATCAAGTCCCTTAGTCGCCTTACGTTACGATACCCATGAGGAAATAGGGGTGATGCTATACTTTGGTGGCCCGGAAATCTTACGGCAATAAACATGGACTAACTAAAAATATTCGCTACGATATCTACCGAAACTTTAGTTTTTAACATTTGCATCAGAAAAATGTTAGTTTTGTAAATTAAAACATCCGTTGTAGTCCTTTGACCTTGTAAGTAGCGATAAAAGCGTATTCTGATATGGAAAGTGCATTCATTGTTGTAGAACTTTACCGGCTGGTAACATGTTTAAACTACTTATCTTGTTTCTTTGTAAGTTGAACGTTTTCTCTGTGGAACGCAGATATTTGTTGAAATCTATGTTGAATTCCCCTTTCATGAAAATAGTAGCCTGCTTGAGTGTTGCCGTTTGGCCATTTTCCTTTCAAAAAAGTTGCCAATGACCTTTTTCACCGTTATATTTTTTTTTTCAACAGAAGGCAACAAGCAAACAGATTTTTTTAGTGTGGTTGTGGTGGACTTCGTTCCAACTCATGGTCATGGCGCATCAGCTAAAAAATCAATAAAAAATTAACTATATGTTCAGAAAATATTGTAAATTAGCACTGGTAGTATGTCTTTTCCCATCAGTTATTTTATGGCATCCTACATCCAATTTGCAATCGCAGACATCGCTTTCAATCATGTTTTAGGTATTGCCTCAATATCGGCAAAGCACACCTTCTTCTACCGCAAAGACTACACCTACGTGGATGATTTCGATGCTTACTACAAGCTGCACTGGGACAAAGATGGCAAGTCTTGGAATTCAGCTTTCCTGGCGTGTGACGACGAGGGTTCCCAGCTGTTCTATCCCAAAGAAGAAGGAGAATGGGTTGTTGTGAAGAACTTGACGTCCATGCTGGCAGAGGCACCGAATACGACCGATGTGATTGTTGGTATTCATGATGAGATCGGCCAAGGAGAGTTCGTAAATGTCGATGGTAAGTAACCTTACGTTATGACAGGTTTACTGTTGAACATAAGCCTCTTCCTATTACTTTTCCAGCTCGGTCAAGCCTTTAGCACTAAATTGTGTCCGTGCACATTTCTTGGATTCAGCTACCGTGAAAGACCCCCCGCGAAATGGACAGACGATCAGGTCAAGTCCGCGGGGAAATGCTGGATGCAGGCCGCTTCTAATAGGAGAAGGTAGAAATATTTAGGGGATAATACATAGGCCGTTCAGCAGTGGACGTCCTATGGCTGATATGATGATGATGATGATGAAAGACGGCGATCCTGACTGCTAGGCAAGATAACATAAGCTATCTTAGCCTTCCTTATCTTAGGGTGAGTAATAGGTATCTAAAGATTAGGACACACTTTCAAGAAGTCATGAAATTTTCCTGTTCAACTTCAGAACTACATAAGAATCACCACGGAGTGCGTATGTCATAGCGGCGCGAAAGAGGACCCGGATACCATCCCTGATATGTAGGAATCACCAGTACTCACCAGTAGTTTTGAATCATTCCAGGAACAAACACTCAAAGCAGCGTAATTGAGGACATGGCAGTCCCCACTGGCCAGGACTGCGTCATCATGGATATGGAGACGGGTCAGTTTAAGGCTGAGCCTTGTGTACCTGACCCTCCTACAATAAGAGTTTACGTGTGTAAGAAGGTGGATGAAAAGCCGTGTCCAACAATTGACTTGGGTTAGTGGCAAAGTGTTTTTGCTTGAATGTTTACTATTTTGTAGAAATTTTTCCACAAGATTTTTCTTGTTTTTGCTTCTTTTGACCAGCAAATCAGGTTCTCCTGATGTTTTAGTCTTTGACTAGGTGTGCTTTATTACAGTTATTTCATATCCTACTCATTATGGCAAGTCCCTTCTATACCTAGTTGCTGCATTTTCAAACGCACCTACCATAATTAAAGACCAACATTACTTGAAGTTCAAGACAAGAGTCGGCTTGTTCATACAAGTTGTATGCACAAGCCGACTCTTGATTAATTATTGCTAAAAACAGCAGAGTTGAACTACTTCGGACCGTGATAACGACTGTCAACTCACTCTTGTTGTCCTTTATTATCACATCCATGACATTTCCAGGTTACCAATACGTGAAAGAAATGAAAAAGTGTTACAAGGTGAACAAGCACCAAAGGAGCTGGCAGGAGGCCTGGCACACTTGCTTCATGGAGGGGGGCCTGCTAGTGTCTCCGGAGAGCAGCGTCGAGGCGGACATCATACAGAAAATTATCAGCACCAAGGACGCTTACTATTTCAGCGGGTTTCGCAAGATTCCTGGCAGCGATTACTACACTGTCAAAGGTACACATTGCAGAGACTTGAATATCGGGTGTAAGAGGCGGAGAACCGAAAACTGAAAGTCTTTATGATGATGTGATGCATTGTGTCCGCAAAGTTTTCGGTGCACTGTCTCTTATTGCCCGTATAGTATCGATGAAGTAGAACATGATGCACTGTACATGGTATAGCTTAGTAAGAGTATATTGTACGGCGTTTCTTGCTTATTTTAGCTACATTGTGACTAGCTGCAACAAAATACTTATTTCCTAGGAACGCCATAAAACGCAAAGTCACATTTTTGTCGTTCTATCCATACCCAGTCAGGTCAAGAACGCAAGCTTGTGCAAAATATCAAACAATGAAAGGTTGATATTTGATTGGGACACGTACTGAGTATTTACTACAATAATCTACTATACAACTTGTTACGATAGGAAAAAATGCTGGGAAAGAACAAGGGGTCGTAGAAAGAAACATGGCTCTTACAGGAATCGGAAATGCTGCTGAACTAATTCGTCTTGCAAAAGATAGAAGGAAATATGCGGAGCTGACTGCCAAGCTTCACTATTCGAAGAGGCACTACCAGAAGAAAGAGATTCCACCAACTCAGCCTAAATCATCGGTTGATATGGCCGGAGGGCGTCCAAAGTTGGCTTGCCGTAACTCCTAATCTTCTTCTTTTCGTGTGGGACACCGAGTCGTTCAACGACCCGATGAACCCTGGTGTCAGAGTTTTTCAACCGCCTACTGCAAGTAGCAGGCCTCTGACATGGTTGTGTAACGACCGCCATCATAGACAGCAACTGGGACCGACTGCTTAACGTGCCCATCCGAAGTACGGAACCATCTTACTTGCGGACAGTCAGGTGGTTCAGCCTGCAATGTCCTAACCAGACTGGGAATACATTCATAAAGTGATAAATATCAACTTTGTGACTGACCCCACCGGGAATTGAACCCGGAACCTTTGCGTGGCAGGCAGGCATACTAACCACTGCGCCACATAGGCTGTCACTCCTAATAAATCAGTTTAAACGATGTTACAGGTAAAAAACTAGAAGATTCCGGCTTCAACCGCTGGCGTGCTAGGCAGGATGAAGATATGTACAACTGTGGGGTTATATACTCCAGTTCTTACAACAACTTACTGTACGTGAGGTCTCAGGATTGCAATACTCGTCGACCATTTATGTGCGAAATGCCAGCAAAATTTTAAGAAAATCAATGTTTAAGAATGAGTAAACATAATTTAGTTTAACATTTTGTTTAAGTTACTTAAACTTAAAGGGTGCAAGCAGACAATGAAACTGAACAACTTTCCCCTAAGAACATAATAATTTTAGTATGTCAAGAAACAGTAAAAACATTCGACGTCTCATGCGCTCACTCTTCGAGTGGGACACCGAGTCGTTCAACGACCCGATGAACCTTGGTGTCAGAGTTTTTCAACCGCCTACTGCAAGTAGCAGGCCTCTGACATGGTTGTGTAACGACCGCCATCATAGACAGCAACCGGGACCGACGGCTTAACGTACCCAATGCCCATCCAAAGCACGGAAACATCTTTTTTTTCGGACAATCAGGTGGTTCAGCCTGCAATGTCCTAACCAGACTGAAAACAAATTCACAGAGTGATAAATATCAACTTTTTGAGTGACCCCACCGGGAATTGAACCCGGAACATTCTGCGTGGCAGGCAGTTAAGGTATACTAACCACTGCGCCACATCGGCTGTCGTCTCATGCGAAATCACACCTTGTATTGTGGGTGGCATTACTTTCTTTCTGTGTTATGTTATTTATTGCACTGGAAGTCAAGAAAAAATATTACCTACAATGATAAGTCAAAATAATTTGACGTTTCCTAAAACATTTTCATAATATTGGTATTTGTTCAGTTTGCACCCTATCAGTATTCAAATACCTGTCCCTTACACCCTGTATATTAACTACGCAAAAGCGTCCATGATCTAACTATCAGGAGCACATGAACCTTCCTATTTCAGGGATCAATTAATACAGGTTACTCTTAGTAACTGTACGAAAAACCAGTATAAGTAATACTTTAAATAAATAGTTTGTGCTGATACTGAGTTTTCTGGAGCTAATAACACATAGCGCGCCTAACCAGATGGCTCACTCAGTACTAGCGACGATTTTGACGCTAACTGGCGAAACTGGAAAAAAACAGTATCTCAGAGAAGTTTTTTTTTTTTTTATCTATGATGGGCTTACTCTTGACCCCAATCTTACCCTAGAGCAGAGATGGGATCTACGGTGGAGCGAGCTTGCCCAGAAGATGCCTATTCACTCTAGACTTAAAGAGATTCAGGTTATATGCACTCGGAAATACAGACGCAGGCAGGGAATTCCATTCTTTAGCCGTGCGCATAATGAAAGATGATTTGAAGCGCTTTAATAATAAATGAAGTCAGGTAAATAAGAAGGTGGTTGACACGAACGTCATATATATTGGATTTAAAATTGGTTCAGAATCATATGACGTTCTTTGTCAGATTTTGCAGTTATTATATTTTTATACTTTGAGATTTTTGACAGTAACAACCCTGGCTATGTAACAAGTGCCAATCGCAAAAATCTGAAATAGGCCCGAGTGAACCTTCTGTAAACTCTCTATTTTGTGCTAATAATGCAATGTGTAGTGCATACTTACTCTTCAAGGTGTAGTAGTAAGACGACAAACATATTTTAGCGCTGCGTAATGTATGCGTTAGGAAAATGCGAAATCCTACCTTATTTTCATACAGATACAGTTAATGTCAAACGATTTGACGAAAGCATTCGCTAGCACTGCGTCGATGGATCTGCACAAACAATTTGACATAAACCGTATTTGTATGGAAATATGATCGAAATTGCCGTGCGATGCCGGCTTATAATAGCATCACCCCAATTCTACCCGTGGGTGTCGTAAAAAGCGACTAAAGGATAATCATCCAGGGAATGGGCAGAAGCGTTAACTGCAAATGCAACATCTTTTACTGCGCTCGCCAAATAGCCTGCCAAGCGTGGTGATAATGGCAGTACTCCCCGTTAGGGGGAGGCTCATGTCCAGCAGTGGACTGTTGTGGCTGTTATGATGATGATGATCGAAATTCATATTGTCTTAACGCATGCGTTACGTCAAAAGTAACGCAAAGACGGACGTTTCATGTGTATCGCGCCAAATTCACTGTATGGACAAAAATGCGAGCATGGAGGAAATGATATGAGTATGAGTAAGTGCCTAGGTATTAAGTTACAGTGCCACATTCATAGGTATTGTGGCCACACGCCGATTCACTAATTTGTGTCGTGGCTATCAACGGAGATACAACTCTTTAACATGAATAAGTTACTTGTGTTCATAATTGGTGAGTGTTCTATTTTCTTTCTCTGTATTTACCTATACAATTTTAAAAGAAATACGTTTTCACTTTTATTGATATAACCTACGATAATTTATTTTTTATGCATCTAACTAAACAGATAATTTAAAATGACACAATATGATGCCATCAGTATTTGATTGTTGTGTGCATTTCAATTTATTTCTTTTGGTTTTTCATAATTTCAAGCCGTGTGGTGCCGGCAGAGTAGAATAGCACCACCCCCTCTCTTCCCGTGGGGGTCGTAAGAGGCGACCGAGGGATAAACCCGACCCAAACAGCCAGGGTCAAACGTATGGTGGCGGTTAATCCACCACAAAAGCATTCCCAAGGAGGGTTGACGTCAGGCAGGCGGCCGGTCGTAAAATTAAGCCAAATCCTTTTGCAACACGATTTTGTGTTTAACAAAACGTGTTGCGCCGACCCCAAGTAATTGGGATAAGGGCAGGAAGATGATGATGGTTTTTCATAATTTTAATAAAAGCTCTCTATTTTCAGCTCTGGCTTTTGCAAAAGCTCATAAACCGCACTTTTTCCGAAGAGACTACACCTATATTGAGGAATTGGACGCCTTCTACAAAGTACATTTGCAAAAAGGCAGTTTAATAGATTTCTGGAGCAGTGCGTTTACAACTTGTTATGACGAGGGTGCTAAACTTTTCTATGAAGAAGAAAATGAAGAATTGGCAGCAGTGAAGAACTTGGTGAATAAAACAAGAATATTACATGAACTTTCTGCTAATATATTAGTTGGGATTCATGATGAGATTGGCGATGGGGATTTTACGACAGTTGATGGTGAGTTTACTTAAGTACATTATGCGTCTAAAGGAATTTTAACTCACCCAGCCTATAGCAGCCCAATGCGATACGTATTCAAGGGCGGCATACATAAGACACGATATACCATACCATAACAGCCACAACAGTCCACTGCTGGACATGGGCCTCCCCCTGTCGGGGGGTATTGCCATACTCGCCACGCTTGGCAGGCGGATTGGCGAGCGCAGTGTAAGATGTTGCATTTACAGGGAACGCTGCTGCCTATTTCCTGGATGAATATCCCTTAGTCGGTTTTACGACATCCACGGGTTGAATTGGGGTGATGCTATTCTAAGCCGGCATCACATGGCAACGACACGATATACGCTGAGTAAAAATGTATTGCTCATTATGCTCACAAACAAAACTATAATCATTTCTAATTCAGTGGAAGCGAGTTCTACCTACTTGTGAAACTTCCCCAAAGACTATACAGACCGTAATGCCTTTCATAAAAAAACACTTTTTCTTTTGTAGGCGTGGGAGGTGCAAGTGATAATAACCAGGGAACTTCAAAATCAATACATTTTCCATAGGCTTTTAACTTTATGAGAGAGCGTAGTAATAGAAAGGTTCAAAATCACTGGCACAAAGGCTGTACTGGTACAATTGTCACACTTTGATTTTGTCTTATTTTTTTTTCACAGGAAAAGAAACTCCCAAATCATTCAGCGAGGCCAACGATACTGGGGACAGCCGTTGTGTCTTCTTTAATTTAGACGATGACGAATACGAAACCGGACCCTGTGACACCAAACTATCTTTAGATATAGAAAACTACTTTGTGTGCAAACGAGTTGATAACAAGCCATGTTCTACAATAGACCTGAGTAAGTCATATACATCTAACCTACAAAAAAAAACACAGTATGTAAAAAAATAAAAAATACTGCAAATATTGCAAGGGGTGAACCAGTTCATGAAACTTTCTCTAAAAAACATAGGATGAAACTAGAAAAAAAAATATTTTGGCATTTCTTGGTGAGGCCATACTGGCCATAACACGATTTGTATATGGGAGGTCAAATTTTTTTTCATATTTAAATGTTTTCATCGGCGATAAAAGGTTTAGCGAGTTTTTATATAACCTGCAGCGACATCTATTGTTTTTTTTGTGACTGTCTGAAGTTCACATTAATCTTTAAAACTAAGATGGACTTTCATGAAACTTTTTGCGTTGTGTAGCTACTATCCCGTAGGTTAACGACCCGATAAACACTGATGGCAGAGTTTTCAACAGAACATTCGACAATCAAATCATAGACAGCAAGCGGGACCGACGGCTTAACGAGCCCTCCAAAGCATGGAACCATTTTTCATTTAGGACAACAGGACAAAACCTTCTGTATCGCAGGCAGTCGCATTACCTCTGCGGAATCACACGTTAACATCCGTTGTTTGTTCGACTTTCCACCTTATTTTCATACGAATACCGTTTATGTCAAAAGGTTTGTCAGGCGCATCTGTCAAAGCAGCGTTGTGTGATGCCGTTTGACATGTATTCGTATGAAATAAAGGTGGGTGGAGAATCGAATGAATATCGCACGAACGGGCGCTGCATGTGTTTCTTGCCTAACATCGGCTAATTAGATATTCATTTTTTCAGGTTACACATACAAAGAAGAAACCAAGAAATGCTACAAGATTAATACAAATTCTCGAAGTTGGACAGATGCTTTTCATACTTGCTACATGGAAGGGGGTATGCTCGTGACTATAGAGAGCAATGCCGAGGCTAATATCATTGGAAGTATGATCCCCCCGTATACTAAATACTTCAGCGGCTACCGAAAAATATACCCTGGAAGTGATTTTTATTCTGTCAAAGGTAACTCAATTATAACCTCCCGGGACAAAATGTTGAATTCTCATAATTTTGAATTCTCAAAACGTTGAATTTTCATAATGTTGCATTCGCAAAATGTGGAACGAAGTATAAGTAGCTAACCAATGCAACAAAGCAATATATTTTATTTTGTAACGAAAAAAAATAACATCAAATAGTAGGGTAATCCAGCCCAAGAAACTGAACAACTTCTTTTTCTACAGGTAAGAAGTTGCAAGATTCTGGTTTCCAGCGCTGGACTGATCAAGAAGGTTCGGATGACAATTTGGCTACGTGTGTAGTAAATTACAACAATGGACAATCTCCTGATTCATTGTATATGGGTTCGGAGAATTGCTCTGCTCATCGCCCTTTCATCTGCGAAATGCCAGCTAGAATTAGACTGTAGGTCTGTGTATAACCTGATTCATTCATTAAAGAAAAGGATTACTAAATGTCAGAGGTTCCTTAATGTGAGGAATAAAGCATAAAGGTCCGGTGGTGTAGAATTAAAGCTTTAGTGCGAGCAAGAAAGGATGACTTTCCGCCAAAATTTTTAATCCCTTACTATAATGAATCAGATAATAGATGACCCTTAGCCAAGTGAATAGAATAGATACTCTACTTTTATCAGGTTTAATTCACGTTTTTTGTATAGCTTTTCACAGACACATAGGTAGGTCTTGTGTGACATTAGTTCACAATGGCTTAACGTTAAAATAAAGTTTATTTTCATAATGATTTGTTTGTTTTTAGCGTCGTTCAGTTTTATCATGCATGAGGGATAAATAAACCTAGTTCATAAACAAGATAAAAATAGCTAGTTACATAGATAAAATACTATTAGTATAATCAATTTACGTGGTGCTATGAAAACGATCGAGTATAACGCATTTCGAAAACAACCCAATAATAATAAAAATAAATAAATCCAGCTCTATATTCCTGTTGCGCCAAAATATATTATTTAGTGCGGTGGTGATTTCGCACCGTTTACGATATGTCGCTGAAAAGTTGAAAAAATGACAATACTTTTTGTAATACCCGATTTCGCTAATTGATTAGGCAAAAGGTTCCGTGTTGGATTCTCAGAGGGTCAGTCAAAAAGTTAACATTTATCCCTTTTGAATTCGTGCCCGGATTTGGTAAGGACATTGCAAGCCGAACCATCTGATTGTCCGAAAAGAAAGGTGGTTCCGTTCTTCGGATGGCACGTTAAGCTGTCGGTCCCGGTTGCTGTCTATGATTACCTACTTGGCCGGCTTTACACGTTACACAACCATGTCTGAGGCCTGCTACTTGTAGGTTTATAGATTTCAATTTCGATTATACCTACATAAGAAGCCTTGACATCATGTAATGTGATCACACGACAAGAAAACGACGAAAAACACGTACCGTCATTCCTCTTCCAACATATGTAGTATTTTAAATATCCCCAACCATTCCGGGAACATTATTGGTGCGCTCAAAGCCGGAATGTTATTTTCAATTTCGCCTATGGAACTCTGACACCAGGGTTTCTTGGGTCGTTCGTCGACTCAAGGTCCCTTAAAACAAGAGGAACACTAGAAAAATACGACACATAATAACGACAATTTTCATATACAAACGTAGAAATTATTATAAACATCCCAAACCATTTTGAAAATACTCCGGAATTCCTACTTCAGCTGCGGCAGACTATATTTTATGGCGCGCTCAAATGCGGAATGCTATTTGATGGGTTTTAATTTTTATTATGTAACTCTGGCACCAGGTTTTACCGGGTCGTTCGTCGACTCGGCGTCCCATAAACCAAGAAAAACATTAAAAAATACGTAACGATACTTTCACTCAAACATGTTTAGTATTATGGATATTCTACGCTATTCCGGTAACTCTGCAATTTCTACTTTAGCTGCAGCAGACAATATTTTATGGCGCGCTCAAATCCGGAATGGTATTTGATGGGTTTTAATTTCCGTATAAAACTCTGACACCAAAGTTTTTATCAGTTCGTTCGTCGACTGGGCGTCCCACACTACAAGGAAACAAAGTCTAGAAAAAAATACGTACCGACACTTCTCACGTCAACGAGTTCAGTATTTTAAATATCCCAAAACATTTCTGAATTTCCGGAATTCCTACTTTAGCTGCAGCTGACTATATTTTATGGCGCGCTCAAATCCGGAATGTTATTTGATGGGTTTCAATTTCCCCTATGAAGCCCAGCAGATAAGTCCCGCGCGCCGACCCTGTTTCTGTCGGAAATAATAAATTCGCACGAAAATAAAAATAAACTGGATGTTGTCCTAATACAGAAAATACCCCATGCCTTTTTGATGAACTAAATTTTATCTTGGTCTACGCAGTTTCTCAGACTGACTATTTTATCAAAAAATCTAAGCTCGAGTCAGCAAACTGATGTTTCTTCCCAAAGCACAAGGTCAAAATATGAAAAAAGAGGCAAAATAATCTGCTTACCAAGTAGTTTGAAGGATTTTCTGTAACATTTGTGTTGACCAATGATTATTATATGTAGGTTCTACATTCATATTGTACTAATTGCGTTACGCAGCGCAATGATAACGCAGAAACATGTGTTACATGTGTTTCTCGATATAGAGAACAGAAAATATTCTGGTACAAAGTGATAGTAACTAATAAATATCAATGGAAATAAACATGTTCGTTCCAGAAGCCAATAACACAGTTGGTGGCCAATTAGAGATTAACTACCAAACAATGGACAAAATAATTACGGAAGTTACGGTCCCTTGGTGGGCTATTCCGGAAACCCCGGAAGTTGCTAGTGAAAAGATTAACTGTATTTGCACGAAAATAAAATCCATTGAATTATTCGTATCTTGTAGTATAGAAACTAGATAACTGATATAAATGCCTCATGGAAAGCTTTTTTTGTCTAATAAATAATCTGAGCATTGTCAGTAATTGTCCACCCAGCTTGGGTTGTATAGAATCAGATTTTTCCATTTCTGAAGCATGGAATCCTATTTCTTTTCGGACAATCAAGTTGTTTATTAGCCTGCAATATCTTAAACACAAAGTGATAAATATGAATTTTTGAGTGACCCACCGAGCATCGAATCCGGAACCAGTACTCGTTGCAGGAAGTCGCACTACCATATTGCGCCACAGCGGCCTTCGAACTGAAACTGAGAACTGTTGATTCTAAACAGAATTTAAAATATTCCCAAAGTGTTTTTTAAAGTCTTCGGTTAATTGAATCAGTGGGACGCTTCCAAGATAATTTGATTACAAAAACTCGGACGGAAATTAACTTCAAATGGAGTAGCACTAATTAGAATAAATTTGCGAAATTTGCAATGAAATTCGGCTTATTTCCGCCTCTTGAATTATGCAGTGGCAGGCTGGTGGCCAGGTAATAAAGAAATGTTGTTTGAAGAGTTCAGTGATTTGAAGATTTGATTATCTATTTTTTTAAATTATCTTCTTTCCTTTTATCCACGTTGAATCACTGGGTCTTTGGCAGCTGGCCCGATCTGTCTTGTAACCGATGGACAGTGAGCGGGTTCTTCGAGTGGAGGCCATGCCTCGGCAAGCAAAACGTTGGCATCTTCCAGTCCAATCTCCAAAATCCAGATAGACCAATATGACTTAAAGAGCTAGGGCAGCTGGAAGCGAAAACGGAGGATCGTGACTTATGACATTTCCAGGAAGATATACATCCTACCTACCTAAGGAATCTAAAAACTATAGTCAGACAAATCTAAATTCGAATTTCGTATTATTTATGAGAGTTGTGATTGTGACTAAATTGCTTACATGTCCCTCAAAAACAAAAAATGCAGGTTAATACCATAGTTAATACCGCATTGCGAACGCAGCGATGTCAAATAAGTCAAATAGGAAACTTTTTTTTTAATTGCATCTCGTGCACGCGGTATTTTCCAATATATAGTTTTTAACAATGATAGGACCGCATAACATGGTATACGTCATCTCATCAGCAATCGCAGCTGTTCTCATTATACATATATACAACCTTCGATCAACTCATCTTCTGTCCCGTTCCGTATACAACCCAACTTTTGGATCCACTCTAAAATAAGAAACGTCAAAGTACAAATCGATAAATAAATAGTGATTTTTAGGGTTTCGTAGTCTACTAGAAACCCTTATAGTTTCGTCAAGTCTGTCTGTCTGTCTGTCTGTCTGTATGCCGCGCCCTTATATCTTCGTCAGTTTTAGAGCTATCGACATGAAATTTGGTGAGAAGATAGATCGTGTTGACCCAAATATATAAATGTTAAGAAAAAATTATATTAAATGTTTTGGACCCCCCCCTCCCATACTAGTGAAAGAAGGGCAAAAAAAAATTTCTTCTGTAATAATGAGTAGGGTATCGTTGAATAGGCCTTTTAAAACTAAGGTGAGGTTTCTTTGAAACAAAGTCAATCAAATGTTTCTGTCACGAGATATTTGCTTTTCAAAAGGGCGTTTTTGACCCATAATTTGTTCCAGCTGTTACTTCTAAAGTATAAACGCTAAACATTTGAAATAAATATGGAATATAGCTTACAATTTGAAGTTACAATGAAAACTATAACGGATATTGTACCCTTGAAGGTTTCAGAAAAAAAATAGTTTTTCTATTTGCGGTTGGTCATCATACTGCTGCTAACAAACCAGCAACAAAATTAAGTTTGTAGTGCTGAAAAACCTGATATTTAAACGTTGACTACGAAACCCTATTTGTGGGCGTGTCTGACACGCTCTTGGCCGGTTTTTCTATTTATGCTACTGAACCTAGAATATAACGCAAATCATGAAGGTAGATTACAACTAACGCTCATGGCGCGTGTAAGTTGTAACATCAAGGACATAAGAACGAAAATACATGTCCATTTATTAATATCTTTAATCGATGTCACATCAAATGCATAGTTTAGTG
Source organism: Phthorimaea operculella (assembly GCA_024500475.1). Classification (NCBI taxonomy): domain Eukaryota; kingdom Metazoa; phylum Arthropoda; class Insecta; order Lepidoptera; family Gelechiidae; genus Phthorimaea; species Phthorimaea operculella. Next base: position 31,470 of record JANFCV010000625.1, read on the forward strand.
TTTAGGTGGAAGTCGTGGATGAAAGTATATTTGTGTTTGTATAGTCAATGTCTCGTACAGTAAATACAAGAAGAGAACAGTTGCAAAAGAAAATGTCTAAATTGCTAGTAGCGACCTTCCTTGTCGCCGAAATCAGCATCGGACCAGACTTAGGTTTCTCTGCAGCGATTTCTAAAAAATACAGAATATATTTTAAATACTTTTCTTTTGGAATGAGACTGATATTAGTTTCATTTTTAATTTACTTATTTTACGGCAGGTTCAGTTTTGAAGTTTTTAAAGTACCGTCTGTTATGGAAGATATTTCAGAGTACATGACATTCGTTTTTTACGGGGTAACTGCAGCGGAATGTATTGTGTATACAATTATTTTAATGTTCCAAAAGTATTCTTTGTTCGACTTCATAATAGACCTGCAGATGATTGATGACATGGTTCTGTTTAATCAAAGTGAAATATTTGGATTCGCGTCTGCTTTATATATTTATGGAGTTTTCTTTTTTAAAACTTTTTATTTCTTCAAATTCTGCAATGAAGTCATCAGTATGAAGTGCACAACAATTGTGCATCAAGTATATTACTTCTATTACTCTTTTACTTACCTGTGTGGTGAAACAGTTGCATTTAGTCTGTTCCTAATAAACTGTAATTTATATAATGCTCTCATATTCTTACGAATATCTTTTGAAAAAGCGACACAAGAAGTAAACAAATTGGAAAATAGGTTTGTTGGTGTTGTCACCGCATTCGAAAAAATTAAATCATATTTTGATTTAATGGTAAGTTATACTGATTTAGATGCCACTTAAATCTTAAAAGAAAATTTCTTGTTTTTGTAAGTGTTTTAATTTTTTGATGTAGGTACTTAATAAATTATACCACATAAATCTGTTAATCTGTTTATACATTGTTTCAGTTGATGGTCGAATTGACAACTAATCTCCCAAAACTGCTGAGCATTTTTTGGGAAACAACATTTTACGGCCAAGTGGGAGTAAGTTTTATTGTTTTTGCTGCAATGTGCAGCTGCAATCGTGTATATTACTATGTATGGATGGGGTGAGAAAAAATGTGGGCACTGATTAACTACTAGGTACCGATTTTTAAAATCGGGTTAGGTATTATACGACACTGTAAGAGTTATAATATTTCCTACCGTTCTCTGTTTTGTGCACAATCCTGTCAAACATATTAAAAGCAGACCAGTGCATAAAAAAACAGAATTATATATTTTGAGATTCGGTGATGCGAAAATGATTGACGCTCAAGTTCTTCGGTTTAGGAATAAGAGGCTGAGTAGCCTGCAGTCTTTTAATTAATTTTGAAAATATAATATTTTCAGGAAAAATGTACTTGGCTTCAATTTTGATGATCCAATAATAAGAAATACTCTTCGTGGTTAGCCGCTTCGAGTCGAATGTATAATTTGGACTAAAGCGCTGGTTGTACTTTGACCACCATTCTTTAATAATAGTGTTGCAAGTTCTTATGCAGCAGGAAGTAAGATTTGAGTAGTAGCGATATCATTTCCTATTATTAATGGATAACGGTGATAGCCCATTTTGCAAGAACTTTTCTTATATTTTTTTATGTTTGCATTTTGCACATTTTTCCAAAATTTTGTATGTACCTACTGCTTACTTAAATTGTTAAAACAATGTTTCAGGTGAATTGGAAAGATACTTTTGATAACAATTTATATACGTTTCATTTGATCCTGCAGTTATTTCTGCCAGCTTATATGGCGCACAAGGCTAAGACAGAAATAAATTTGATAAAACTGCTGTTGCATGAACAACTTTCACAACTTACAGGTTGGTTAACAGCTTTGTAAAAAAAAATCTTCAATGAAGCGACCTAAAGAACATAATAAGCAATCTATTGAGTGCGACTTAAAAGTTAGGGCGGTTATAAGTAGTCAGATCACAACCTCTCTATCCTCTCTATCCATCATTACAATTAGCAAAACGCCAGTGCCAACACTATTGAACCTCTAATACTTCTCATACATTTGACGTATCTAAGGAGCAACTGCTTACGTGTTAACAGTACGGCGCGGGGCTAATGCGCACTCTATAGCATGCTGGCCGGCTTATAAATACTCTAAGGAGGGGACATAATTTGTCTGTCACCCCTAAGGAAGGTCGCGCACAAACTTGTTGGACTATACTTACATACCTACACAATACACATGCCTTCACAAATTCAATTTGTTCTCAGAAGACAACCCAGACATTCTCCGTCTGCTGCTCTACATGGACACCCGTCGTTTGGACCACAAGCTGTGGGGTTTCATCCCGGTAGACCTGCGGCTCCCTATCGCCTTGTTCAACCTCTGCACTTCTTCCTTCATCGTCATCATACAAGTTACTCACGTGCTTGAGTAGCCAATTAATAAAAGTGTTTAGTGTCATAAAGATTATTTCTTATATGAATGATGGCGCCAGCGAGCCTATCATTCATTCAAGGTTTATTTATTCATACAGTTCAAGAGAACAGTTAGTATAGATTGCTACCTTGCAATAGTTGCAATAAATAATTTATATAATTAGTCGCTTTTTTGAAATAGCTCCTTACACTAACAGCCAATCTGTAGTTTGAGTAAACTTCATCACGAACAAACTCTGTTTGTAACATTTCGTTCGCTTGTTCTTAATTTTTTTCTTGCAGGTAAAATAAAAAATTGAATATTTGATATCTTGTGCTGATACAGATATCGGTATATACGACTCACGTTCTTACGCTTTTAAAAAGGCTGTTTTAAATACTGATAAGTAATATGTAATATAAATTCTGTTTTGTATTATTAAAATTTTAAGTACCTGCGTGTACGTACAATTCTAATTTTCATTGTATAAGTTATAATATCAAGATGTGTAAATGCGCTTAGGGTATCATTCTAGTTCTGAACAGTAATGCATCTATATAATAGGCAATAATGATTGTTACCTGTTGTATTTACCTAATTAAATAAAATAAAGAAATATTTTACTGACAAAGAAT
>JANFCV010000626.1:0-34445 GCA_024500475.1 Phthorimaea operculella
GTGGAGCACCAACTTTCAAAAAAAGTGGTTTTTGGACCACCCTAATACCTAGGGCTATCGATGGGCACAACTTTTGTTCGGTAGCAAGATATCTTAGCAGTTTTACATAAGTTTTTCTTGGTTTGAAGATTTTACCAGCGTTCGTTTGAGGAGGTATACCAGGAAAACTTCCAAGCTGATAGCAGGCAACCCTATATTTTCATCAGTGCCATGCCTAGAGCTATCGATTGACACTAATTTTGTTCGGTAGCAAAATATCTTGGCAGTTTTACGTAAGTTTTTCTTGGTTTGAAGATTAAACCAAAGTTTGTTTGAGGAGGTATACCAGGGATACTGCCAGGCTGATAGCAGGCAACCCTATATATTCATCAATGTCATGTCTAGTATTATCGATTGGCACTAATATAGTTTGGTAGCAAGACATCTTAGCAGTGTAACACAAGTTTTTATGGGTTTGAACATTTTACCTGCGTTCATTTGACGGGGTCTACCAGGGATGCTACCAGGCTGATAGCAGGCAACCCTATATATTTATAAATGGCATACCTAGGGCTATCGATTGGCATAAATTTTGTTTGGTTGCAAGAAAGGTAAGGCCTGTCAGTGGCCTGCTTTGTACTTCCTAATTATAGATGCTTTGAAAACACCAGGTTCCGTCGGGTCGTTCGTCGACGCAGTGTCCCACACAACAGAATGTAACTCTATGGCGCAGTTTACATTCAGTTTTGCTGGAATCTTAGTTGTTTTTATGACTTTTTCTTTGTTTGAAGATTTTACCGTCGTTTCTTTGAGGGGGTTTACCAGAGTTCCTGCCAGGCTGATAGCAGGCAACCCTATATATTTGTCAATGGCATGCTTAGAGCTATCGATTGACACTAATTTCGTCCGGTAGAAAGATGAGGTAAAAAACTCCATTTTTGGGCCTCATAAAATGTGGCTGACCTTGGAACCTGCCAGGATTGGAGCTGGCAACCCTAGCGCATTCTCATCTCAAAAGGAGTCTCTTTAGGTAGGTAAACGTTTGGAGCGGTAGAAATGTGAGGTAATTTTTGGACTTTTTTTGCATTTTCCAACTCGAATAAAAAAAAATCCTCCAGGTTAGGAGATGGCAACCCAGTATTTTCCTGACCTCCTAAGTGGTATCTATCGCTACAGTATACGTCCGTGCGGTAGACCTATGAGGTAAGACTTGGTCGACGGGAGCTTAGACTATATAACTTTTGTATTTTATTTGTGACTCTGTCAAACAGCGAATTGCCATACTCACTACAAAGGCGGAATATTGAGCGCAGTGCAAGGTGTTGTGCTTTCAGGAAATGCTGCCACCCATTCCCTGGATCCATCCCTTAGTCGGCTTGTACGACACACATAGGTAGAAATGTGGTGATGCTAATCTAAGCCGGCATCACACGGCAAGCTATTCCTATTGCCTTAAAATATGTGTAAATCTGGTCCCATCAGACCATAATTGCCTAAAAATTGGTGCCATTTAACGCGAGCTGATTTCAGAATCGGAAATGAAATGTATCAAGATGTAAAGTAAATGTTTGGCTGATTGCGTAAAGGTTCACACGTACGCTGGAGCCTTTTGCTTACTAAGCAAGCAAACCAGGAATTACTTTCCTGTTTGCGATATTACATGCGGGCTGTAAGGGATGGTAGTACCCGAAAAATTCCAAGCATGATCAGAACATGAAACAGAATATTTTTTTGTGCTGGTGGTTGGCTGGTAGAGAGAGATGAATGGAAGAAAAAGACATGTTGCGCCGACGACCCCAAATAAATTGGGATAAGGTCAGGCAGATGATGATGATAATTGGCTGGTAAAAGAAAAAATCAGCTGATTGACTTTCTATGGGAAATCAACTTTTTGTAAGTTGATTTCCCATAGAAAGTTCAGTTTCATGGTCTGATTATGCGTACAAACTTTTCATCACACCGTGCCTTTATCTTGGTATGAGAAAATTATGTCAAGCCAAAGCCACACCGGGTGAATTATTTCCGTAAGTACCAAATTAGATAAAAATAAGGAAAGAATTAAAATTGCTACGCTGTCGTAGCAAACGTCTACAACATTTCTCAAAACCCTTTCTCTTTAGCTGCTACAGTAGACAATTAGGGCACAAATGCTACGTAATTCTTTAATTAAGTAAGTCGTTAATTAAAGCTTAACTTTAGTGGAGGAAATTATGGGTTGACACGAAAATTCAACCGAAAATTTATGCTGAAATAAACACACAAGTTAATGAGTTTTACACAGATTCAATATCAACTTAATCCTGCATTATAAACAACAGAACTTGGAGAAAACACTTTATCATTGTTAGCTTCTTTTCTGTTTGAAAGTTTCAGCCAAGCGCGGGTGATTTTTGCATGGACGTTACGCGAATGAGTTCATGACCATGCTGAGGAATGCGGTAGTGCTGTGACTAATTCATATTGATGTCGATATCGAGAATTGTTGCCGAACAGTTCAGTTCAGACTACTCATAGTTATTAGTTAATGGGTTGTTTTTCCTACAATATTGAGTAGGTAGGGTATCGTTGAATAGGTCTTTATAAACTAAGGGCAGGTTTCTTTAAAACAAAGTAACTAAAATGTATATGTCTCGAGACATTTGCTTATTAAAGGGGCCTTTTTAGCCATAGTTTGTTCGAACTGTAACTTCACTGTTTGTGAATAATATTAAAGAAGTAAGTATTTATGGTTTCTACACAAAACACAACACAACGACAAAATATCGACAACTTTGTGACACACTTTTTTCCCATCACTCGACTGCGGGCGAATGCGGGTAGTTGGGTAACCGCGGGGCGCGCCGCCCCCGCGCGCCTCCTCATTCCCCGATGGCCAAGAACTCATTCGCGTACTGTACATAAGTACTACAGTCCAGCAAAAAAGAGAAGAAATTAAATAAAATGAAACTATTTTGTTTTAATACTAAATTGTTGCCATTCATAGTCAATGTTGCCATTTAATTTTGAAATTTCATACAAAGTGGCGCCCTCATTATTTGTCTACTCTTTTTTGCTGGACTGTAACTTTCCACATTTTTAGAACTTAAGGTGCAAGTTCGTCAGGGCGGCCGATGCTGTTATAGTCGTAGTAGTAGGTAAGTGTATGGCGCCGCGTTCGAGGGGTGCGACTGACAACAGAACTATAGCCACATCGGCCGTTTCTAACCAACTTGCACCTTAAACCACATCATAACTAGTTTTCCGTAAGTGACCGCATCTTTAGCAGCGCAATTTTTGACATTATAAAGCTGAAAACACCAAACTTACTTTCACATCAAGAACATTGTCAAAAGGGAACTTCCCATAGAATTTCCAGTTATCTAATGTCAGAACAGAAACACACTCAAGAAAATCACTTCCGCCTTCCGACATTACGGCTTACGTCACTTAATGACCTTTAAATGGCTGCCTGTCTCGAGAACTGAGCTGACACTGGGCTGATTGCCGTTTCTTTACGGTTGATCAATGCGAGAGTGGCAGCGAAAGTGGTGGAAAATGAAGAACAGGGGAACATAAGGGGCGTACTCCACAGAATAGAGGCGCGACTCGACGCGCAACATGGCATCTGTCAATCATACTACTGCAAACAAACCAGCAACAAAATTAACTTTGTAACGCTGAAAAACCTGATATGTAGGTAGACGTTGACTACGAAACGCTATTCGTGAGCGTGTCTGACACGCTCTTGGCCGGTTTTTGATATTATAAAGATGAAAACACCAAACTTTCTTTTACATCAAGAACCTTGCCAAAAGGTAATTTTCCATAGAATTTCCAGTTATCTAATGTCAGAACAGAAACACACTCAAGAAAATCACTTCCGACTTCCGACAACGGCTTACGTCATTTTTGACATGACCTTTAAATGGCTGCCTGTCTCGAGAACTGAGCTGACACTGGGCTGATTGCCGTTTCTTTCCGGTTGATCAATGCGAGAGTGGCAGTGAAAGCGGTGGAAAATGAAGAACAGGGGAATATAAGGGGCGAGCTCCACAGAATAGACATCTACTCTATGGAGCTTGCGTCTAAAATGCGCCGTGAAAAACCGAGCTGACTTGACGAGCTCTGACAAATTGAAACGCATGTATGTAGGTAGGTATTAGGGTCGGCGTTCCAGTTCCGAACCAGTAAGTTATACTTCCATTGTAAATTGTGTCTGTCTTTTTTCCTTTTTTGGTCTTTGCTATTAGGTATACAATTGATTATACAGGGTTACTTTTTAGTCAGTGCGCAAACATTGCAAGGTGTATCTACTCGTAATTATGATACATTTTTACTATGGGACCACCTGGGAATCGCAAATAAAAATTGGATGTTCCATAGAAAAATTCATACCTACTCGGCAAAAATGTATGAAACAACCAAAATATTTTTTTAGACTTCTCAGGTGACCCCATAGTAAAAGTTGTTCAGAATCACGAGTAGAAACATACTGAAAAATTTGCGCACTGACTAAAAAATAACTCTATTTACTTATCATAACCACAAAATAGAGAATAAAGGCGCCCTCGCGCCGCTTTCCTAATTTGTGTCATAACTTTACATTTTGAATCGGCGTCCCACACGAAGAGATAGACTTTGAATAAGTGGCATTTTTTGACTCCAGATTTTTTTTAAATCCTGCGGCGCATAAGGTTCCGGGTTTGATTGACGGCCGATCCCACAAGGTTCAGCTATCGGCGTCGGCGACGATGTTCCACACAAAAAGAGCGAAAATTTCCAGATTTTTAAAACAACAGCTCTCTTTCTCTTTTTGTGTGGGACCCGAAGAACATAAAATGCCGTGGAGTCCAATTTCGGACTAGTACGATGAGCCCTTAGTTAGAGTATTATAAGCAGGCTATGTAAAGCGCCTAAAATGTTAAAACGGGTAGCAGTAGTAAGAACACAACCTCCCTGTCCATCAGTAGCAAAACGCCAGTGACAACACTATTGAACCTCTATTACTTCTCATCTGCCGTGCCCCCACCAAGTCGAGCTGAAAGCGGCACGGCCGTACCATCCTTTTCTCGAACCAGTTCAGGCCATTTTTGACCCCCCCATAACTCCCTTGTCGATAAGTTCAGAACCCTCTTTTCAAAATATCTTATCAAGCACTTACATAGACACGATAAATTTCAAATTTCATCTAATTTATACCAGTAGTTTAGAAGTTATAGTTAGTCAAAGTTTCTTAATTTTCTGCCTGACTGACTGACTGACCGATCATCAAAATTCTAAGGTACTTCTATATAGCAGACTGAGGAGCTTCAAACTTAGAATACAACTTGTATTTAGTGTATGAATAAAGGGAAAACTATAACATTCTGCAAATTCGGTTGCAACCGCATAATTAACTTTGTATTTAACTTACCATACAAATGTATAGGATTACAAAGTTAACTTTGCGGATGGGCTTTGAGGAAATCTGAAGCTGAGGCTTAAGAAGTAGTTCCAGAAAAGAGAAAGAGGAAAACTACCTACAAAAAGAAATGAGATCCCACCAAAACATTCACTTGTAAAGAACCAAGTCTGCCCTCAGTTCTTCTACTGTAAAAAGTTGTGAGATCCATGTGATGCCAAGTCGGTTATTGATTTATTCAAGGACTACTACAGGGAACTTTCATCTTAAGCTATTGCGTAATTAGGTAACAGACATCATCTTATAGTAACCATATCGATATTTAAAAACTTTTATATTTGCAATAACTAGAATGACTTGGCAATCGCACACTATTTGCTTGTGAGATACGATGGTCAGGTGCGATGGCCGAGTCATTCTAGTTATTGTAAATATAAAAGTTTTTAAATATCGATATTGTTACTATAACATGATGTCTGTTACCTAATTACGCAATAGCTTAAGATGAAAGATCCCTGTAGTAGTCCTTGAATAAATCAATAACCGACTTGGCATCACATGGATCTCACAACTTTTTACAGTAGAAGAACTGAGAGGCGAGACTTGGTTCTTTTTACAAGTGAATGTTTTTGGTGGGATACAATATTGACGTAGGTATCTATGGAACAACTGCCTACGATTGACAGTACGGTGCGGGGTGATATGCGCACTCAATAGGTAGCTTGCTTATACTGGGTGTCCCGCTTTAAGTGGTCCTAGGAAAATTCCCAAGACGTGGGCATCCCTAGCTGCCTATCTGTGGCTTTGTGAGGGGAAAAACTTTTTGGATATAAAGTTATGGTCGATGTTCCGTTTTTTCAGGAAACCTTGAACGACATATTACTTTTTTTACATTTCGGCTAAACTACTCGATAGATTTTCCTGTTTTTTTGGCAGGAATACTCTTTACAAATATGGCTGGCTATAAAATTTCGTTAACAGCCTTAATTTCAATAGAGAAAAAATATAGAAAAGCACATTTCTTTCATTGATAGATAATTTTCACATCCCTACACTGAACCTTCCAAAAAGCTTCTCAATGATGTATCGCTTCGCCCAGTTTCGCCCAACAAAACAAATAGAAATGGATACTCGGAGGGATCTACAAAAGCTTGATAGATGCCCCAACTATCATGACGAGGTGAAACCTTTGGTGTGCCTTTCGGAATGGGACCATGAAGACACATTTACCCTTTTTAACCCAATAATTCTTTGCCCGATTTTACGTCGTTGGGCAGTGTTGCCAACGATTGATTTCAGAATTATCGGATTTTGCTATCAAAATTATCGTACAATTATCGTAATCATCCCAGCGGTAGTGCCAGCAATGAATCTTGAAGTTGAAGGTCAAACTTAAGAACTTCATAGTACCTTGGCCTACCTAATACTGATTGAAATTTTACTAGTGACGGACTATGGCAACTTTCCCCCAGGAACATAGGTCGAAATACGAAAAATAGTTGAAAGACATAAAAAAGAGAAGATATTTGCTGGTTTTCTCTAAAAGTTATCATGTTCATAAACCGTCCACTAGAATTTTTCATTTTAAAAGCAATAAGTCATACTGTGGACAAACAAGCAACTGTATATAAAATGGGCTTGTTGACATTTTAACACGTTCCCGGACAGAACGGTCATAGCATTCGCTTTTGCACTTGGTTTAGTGACAGAACTGTTATAGCCTACCAAATTGACGGTCACTTTTTAGCCAGAGCTGCGCAGACATGTGCTCCATTCATACAAAAATAAAGAGAGCATTTTTTTGTGTCACTGGGCAACTTTTTCCAATATTGTTAGTGTCAATTAGAGCAGTTTTTACATCTGTTCAAAGTTTCATGGTAACCCGTCTCCCCTCTCACCCCCTAAAATGACAGAGCGGGTATACCATTCCCGGATGTATGAAATTTTCTTCAGTCGGCCGGCGTGTGTCACTTTTAGCAGATGTGTCTGTGTGACCGTTTTCGCGCCAAATTTTAAGGATTTCTAATCGATGCCAGTAGCCTGTTTTTAGCTTTATAATGATGAAATAACATGAGATTTGTAGTGTAAACTCAATACTCTATCCTGAATTCGATTTTATGACCAAAACACTTCAAATATGTATAGATCACAGTAAGAAAATAATCAAATTTGTGTTTTTTGTATGTGAAAGTTATCGCTAATCCCGTATAAACAGACCAATTTCAAATATTCTTTCACTATTAGAAGGCTAAACTAACCCTGATTTTTGCAATTTACTTATTTTCTCGATAAAATGTCTAATTTCTGTAACAGAATTTTGCTGAGCATCCCACTTGTACTAACTGAGTAATATTTTATGGGTATGAGTATATGTTCTTGTTTTTTATTTACATTCTTATGGCTTGCAGCTTGGATAAAAACTGGTAGATTATAAACAGGTAGATTTTTATCACGGAAAAATTGCTAACTTTTATAAATCCTTACTTCAGCTTTTTAAAATAACAAATTTCATAATTACCCTGATATGAAAAATATTTACTTTATAATGAAAACAAGATGTAAATAGAAACATTAACGTTGATTCACGATCCTCAACTCAATATTGTGCGATGCGTATCTATCTTCCAAAGATCCCGCCGAATCAATGATTTATTGGAGGGAACCTAAATTCATGTCTTAAGAAATCTCCTGATCAACAGCAAGACATGTCTGATCAAAACAAGATATAAATTCAAATATGGATGATAACCCATGATCAGCACATCAATATTGGAAGACGCCTATCTTTCAAATGGCCTGGTGGTAGTAATCAGGTTAGCTGTTAGAACAGTTCTGTCGCGATTTATAGCAACAAAAGACTATAGCAGGTGACAGAACTGCATTAACATTCGCTGCTATAGCCGTTCTGCCTCACTTAACAGTGTCTACTCACTATTGTATGCGACAGAGCTGCGGTAACAGTCGAAGGCTTTAGCAGTTAGTGTCACAATTTAATTACGCGTAATGCAACATAAGTGACAGAACTGCTATAGCTTTTCATACAAAAAAGTAGTGTCAAAGTGGTGTGACTTAGTGTCCGGGAACGTGTTAAATTGAAACAGTAATAAAATCTACAAACCGAACAACTTGCCGTGTAGTGCCGGCTTATTGCCGTGTGGTGCCAGCTTAGAATAGCATCATCCAATTTCTAACCAAGGCCAATTTAACAAGCGTAGTGAGTATGGCAAGGTCCGCTTAGTACTACGACCTCTAGTGTGACATTAATGGTACCCTTTTTTTTCCAAGCGTCGCGGCGTCGCAGCAGCGTCGTTGTCGCTGTCAAATGACTGGTTTGTATGGGGATACCAGAAAGACCGGGCGTCAGCGTCAACGACGCCGCCGCGTCGCCGTCACGTTGACAGCGCGCTGAGAAGCTCAGGGTTTGTATGGGATGCGGTCGGGTTTTCTACAAGACCGCAGCGACAACGACGCCGTCAAAATTTGACGGCGTCTTTCAAGCGCGTCGTTGTCGCGACGCTTGGTTTATAAGCCTACCATAAGGCTCTGACTCCGAACTGACTATAGGAAGTTTCCAATTATGGCAAAGATGCGGCGAAGTATGTGCCAAGGCGTCTAAACATAATGGGCTGGTTTCAGACTTGCAAGAGCGGTGTTTAGTTGTGGAACTACAATAAAACTTCTAAGCAAACTAGCCCAATGTAGTTTCAAGTGCATAAACTCGGCTCGGGATTCCGGCACGTAACCAACAAACGTCTTCCTACCCACCCCGCAAGATATTACCAACCCGAAATATTTGGCGAGGTTAGTAGGAAAGATATTTCGGGTTGGTACCTACTTAACTAGGTACAAACCATAGAGCACTGTGTCATTTACGCGCGTGCCAAGACTAAGGCGCAAGCCACAGAGTAGACGTGAGACGTAAGATGGCATCTGTGAAACAAGCAATCGTCGGTCGCACATCACGATCACGACGCATGAAACGGTTCCCATAGGTATAAAATGTATGAAATAGAAGAGACAAAGTAACACACGTGAGACACGCGTCATATCGCTAACTGTTGACGATCGCTTGTCTAACAAAATGTCCGCCTAACTAGAGACCCTTCGGACGGTACGTTAAGTCGTCGGTCCCGGTTGTTGTCTATGATTTGATCATATTTGATTACCTTTTTAGACTGCAGTCGTTACTCGATCATGTCAGAGGCCTGCTAGTTGTAGTAAGTGGTTGAAAAACTCTGACACCATTTTTCGTCGGGACTCGGTGTCCCACACGAAAAATACAAGACGGCTTTGTATTTATCCACAGTTATTTATTATCTCTGCAGTTCGGTGAACAGAGTAAAGAAGGTCGTCCGTGATCTGAACACCCTGTATCATAAATAGTACCCCTCCTCGATAGAATCTCTATAAATCGTTCACTGCATCATGTTCCAAGATTTATAGTTAAGAAGCCGGAGAACTGGCTACTTCAAAAGACGTTTGCTTTGACAACTAAGTTGTTTGTTACAGTTACAGGTATTCTAAGCTTAGTTATTGCCATACATTTACCTAACTAATTCATAGGAAAGCGATGTATTAGTGGCTTTATTTAGCAAGTTTAACCAAGATTACAACCAGAAAATCTACAACTATGGCACTATCGTTTGTTGCGCTCGATAGTCGAGACCTGATAGGTACTTTGTCATGAGATTTTGTCAGTCACGCTTTTTAGCGCTTACTTATCTTACGTGTCAATCCGATATGTAGCTTAGTAACTCGACTTGGCTCAAAGACGTGCCAATCAAAAGTGCAGCACTACCCCCCGTTTTCATCAGCAGGTCAAAAAGTACCTTTATGCCGATGTTCAGTTTTATTGCTCAAAGTGTAAATTAGAGGCTTTTTTAAGCTAACCTCCTAATACCGAACAGCGGGAATGAACGTGGATAGTGGTGGTTTTTTACCCGACTGCTTAAGGAGGGTTATGTTTTTCGAGAGTATGTATGTATGTATCCAAGCGTTTTCACGGGCTACAGCCCAAACGGCTAGGCGGATCTTGACATGTAAGTAATGTGTCGTTAGATTCGTCTCGGCAACGCGAGTGGCACTATACTAGCTATATTAAAATAGTAGTTTATGCAACTGCCTAATAATGAGAGGCGTGTCTATGTGATAATAGTTTGACACGAGCATTCTAAAGCCTAATTATATGCAGTAGCATACACTATTTTATCTACACTCTACAAGAAAAACTGTGAAAAATAATTCAAACCTCCGCACTGCACTATGGCGATTGCAAGCCTATCTACTGAACCACCAACTGAATGACTTTTGTACATAAGTAACTTTTTAACTAAACGTTAAAATGGAGGCTCATAAAAACTGAACAACTTTTAAAATTAAAATGCATTTATCGGTAAATTTTAATTCGAAAAATGATTTGAAGCAAAGATTTAATCTACATCTACACTAATATAATAAAGAGGAAAACTTTGTTTGTTTTTTTGTTTGTTTGTTTGTTTGTTTTTTTGTATGTATGTAATCGATAAACTCCGAAACTACTGGACCGATTTCGAAAATTCTTTCACCATTAGAAAGCTACAACATTCCTAAGTAACATAGGCTACTTTTTACCACGGGAAAATTCCTTATTCCCACGGGAAAACGGATAGCAGTAGGAAAAGCGGGAAATACAGCGGATATTACACAAATTAGCCGAACCGCTTTACCGATCTTCGCGAAATTTGGCACTGATATTACTAGCATAGTAAAGACGGACATGGACTACTTTTTGTCAGCCCTCGAGGATCTGGAGTACCTGATGAAGACCACCAGCATCCCATCTAAACTATAAGAGATACGGCCATGGCTTCATAGACAAAGTTGTTCACCATGACGGGCCGCTTCTGCTGGCACATGGTCATCGAGGATCTGGAGTACCTGATGTAGACCACCAGCATCCCATATAAACTATAAGAGATACGGTAATGGCTTCAAAGTAAAAGTTATTCAGCATGACGGGCCGCTTCTGCTCGCACATTTACCTCTGCTGGAACGGAGTAATAGACTTTTCTCCAATTTGCTCGGAAATGGCTTCATTACTTTAAAAAAAGAATACGTCAATGGGCTCATTTATGTAGTCAAGGCGCAGAGGACTGTAATAAGAATTGCCGGACTAGGCCGGTAATAAAAGGGTTCTTAAACTTCACACTTTCGTGTTTAGGTGTTTTATGGAACACAATTTGTTTGAAGTTTGAAGGCTGAATGTGAATTTCCCGCGCATTCTTTATGAAACAGAACGTAACCAGAACCAGCGCATGCGCTTTGCGAACTTTAGAAGTTACGAACTACGAAGTGTCAATTTTGTCATGATTAAATATTTATTATTTATGTTTCCTTGCAAATTGGAGAAAAGCACTATACGAACCTCGGCCGGTATAACAATTTCTGGTCTCGTTTACTTTAGAAGACCTCGACTTCGTCTCGGCCTTCCAATGCCACTCGACCAGAAATTGCTATATACTCGGCCTGTGACGTAATGTACTATTTTACTACGGGCAAAGATCCAATTTCTACGGGAAAACAGGTAAAGTAGCAGCGGGTGAAACCGCTGGGCGGGCTGCTAGTAATAAATAAGTCCCCATAATTTCAAGTGTCGTCCCGCCCGGGTGACACTTGTTTTTTTTTTCATTTGACTTACTGTTGGCCAGTGTCAAATTGGAACAGATTACAATTTGGTACGCGGGTCAATTCGTTTAATTTTATTTCAAATACCTACTAGAAATCGAGTTACTTTATGTAGCTGCCAGTAGTATGAAAGTTTTTTTAAAGGCTGTATATTCGTAATGCAGTTTATTACGTTCGTACTTTCGATTCTGTAAAACGAATATTACGAAATGAGTGTAGATAAAATAATTTATTCAAGATGGCGGATTTTTATCGCAAAATAAAACTTTAAAATCACCGCGGGTCTGCTTGTCGCGTGAACTCCTTCGCCTTATGAAGTATCAAGCTCTCCGTGTATAGTGACTTCACACTCACACACGCAAGCTCGCCGGATGCGCTGCGCTCTCAATAAAGCTGTTTATCGAGTTAGTGTTATCTGCTCTTCCTTGTTGCTCGGGGTATAAAAGACTTTACAATAGTGCATTCTGCTTAGATATTGACTAGGTATACACAAACAAACATAATATATTGTCACGCCTATAATAGGCAGAGCGTAAACGGCTGTAAAAAAAAATCCATTTACACCACGTCTGACAAAAGTTTGAGAGCCATTCAGAAGACTGTATTTCGCCATAGTGACAGATTGTCAGCCTGTCGGCTATTTTCCTCCTCCTTAATTTGTGCTTTAATGGTTTTGTTTTATTAAAGGCCTACGTAAGGCCCCGGTTAGTGCAATATTTATTTATTTACTTTATCGCTATTTTTATCTTTAAACTAAGCTTATCTTGTAGAAAAAATAATCGAAAAGAAATTCACTCAGGTGTCAGCATCAAACTCAATGCAAGTCCATCTTTTATAAGCTATGCTGTTCAATCACTATTCATTCTCTTAATCCGTCCATCAGTTCTTAATGATAATGACAGCCACTCTATTACGAACTTCGTTATCCTTGTTGAAAGAGCGCTAAAACAGTGATAGAAAAATATAAAAAGAAATGTCGCTGACAGAAGGTAGGTAATTAATTACAAAAAGGGAAACCTTTCAGAATAAACATCCGGTATTAGGTAAATATCAAAACATTCGCAAAAATAACTTTGATAGCCGTCAGACCTCAAATCAAACCAGTTTCAAAGCAAGAAAACTTTTTAGAAGGGTTTCCTTTTGGCGCAAACTCCACCAAAAAGACGAAGGGCATAGGACGTAAGAATGACAGTTGACAGACAAGTAATCGTCAAACATTCTTCTTAATTTTTGACGCTAGCTGTCATAGTTGCGACGCTTTGGCGACGCTTGGGTGTGCCTTTGTCAATACGTTTTCATACATTTTATATGGAAACCGTTTCCAAGCGTCACCAAAGCGTCGCGATATCAAACGTCAAGCGTCTTAGGCGCAAACTCCACCAAAAAGACGAAGGGCATAGGACGTGAGAATGACAGTTGACAGACAAGTGATCGTCAAATATTCTTCTTAGTTTTTGACGCTAGCTGTCATAGATGCGACGATTTGGCGACGCTTGTGTGTGCCTTTGTCAATACTTTTTCATATATTTTGTATGGAAACGTCGCGATGTCTAACGTCAAGCGTCATGCCCTACGTCCTATGTCCTCTCCTTGTCCTCTCTGTGGAGTTTGGGGCTTAGGGCATGTCCTATGTCCTCTCTGTGGAGCTTGGGGCTTTGGTTCTAAATTTTTCACGACGTCATGGATTTTCAAATATTTACAACAAGTCGTCACCTCCATGTTAAAGTAACGAATCTGCAAAAATAACTTTTTTCAGGAGAGCTAAAAACGTCTTGTTTTCAAATTTTGAAATATGCGCCATTAACTTTTGCCAATGTAAAATTACTTTAGGTTTATGAAATTACAAGCCCTGTCATATGATTTATGCCGATATTAATTTTAATCATTAAATAGGGAAATAATGCACATTCGTTAGTTTTGACAACATATAGAAACCTGAAAAATATCCCGTTTTGGACCATGCCAAAGTTACGAAAGTGGCATATTCGCTAGTTTGCATCAAACATTTTCAGTTTTTAGGCGTGCATTTTTACGAATCTTCATAGATATAAAAATCATTTTTTAGGAAAGTATTGTTTGATTCCTATTTACCTATTTAAAGTAAACACAAAATAAAATCTTAGTGTTAAAAAATACATTTTTCTTGTTAACCCTTTCAATACCACTGACTCTAAGGACTAGCAGAGTATTTTAAATATTAATAATGGACAAGCATGAAAATGAGATTCTTCTTCTTCTTTTTGTCGAATCAATAGAGATTTCGTCAAATTTTGCGTGCCCAGAATTCGGCTAGCCTAACCGCTTCTGTGGTAGCGGCCATCAGGTCTTCGCGCGTGCAGGTGCTGGGGTACGCGGAGCAGGAAGTAAGGTGGGCCATAGTCTGGGGGAGGCACCACACTCACACGTGTTGTTGGGGCTGTCAGTGTAGCTCCACCTGACCAGACTGTCCTTGCAGCGGCCGACCTGGACCCTTAATCTGTTTAGTGACTTCCAGGTCAGCCATGACAAGTCGTGACCAGGAGGGAGACTTTCCTTCGGAGGTAGTAGTGGAGTGGGCGCCTCTTCTTTCCAAAGGTCGAGTCTCGCCTGAGATGGGTTGTCTGTTGCCGGTGGATTCACGCTGTGCAAGAAGCTTCGGCGGCTAGAGAGCCTTTGCGGTGCAGGGGAGCATTCGAACATTGGGTGTCGGTCGGGGATCTTGTTGTTTTTTACCCATTTCGACAGAATTGGCCACTTCTCTGCGGATTTCAGGTGGGGCGATCCCTCTAAGCGGATAAAGCATACAGTCGGCATTAAGCAGCCCGTAATAATCCGACAGGTTTGATTCACTACTATATCCACTTGCTTGGCGTGTGCTGATCGGCTCCACACCGGGCAGGCATATTCGCCGGTTGAAAAGCACACTGCCAGCCCAGTCGTCCGTAGTACTGTTGGTGAGGCTCCCCATTTGGTGGACGTTAGTCGATGAAGGAGGTTATTACGGCTGGTGACTTTTTCCTCACATCTTCACAATTTGCCTTGTAAGTTAGTGCCCTGTCAAGAGTCACTCCTGGGTACCTCGGATGCGCACAGTGAGCGATTGGCACTCCTTCCCACGATACGTTGAGGGTGCGGTTGGCCTGATAATTGCGCAGATGGAAGGCGCAAGTCTGCGTCTTTGCAGGCTTCAGTGCATTCTCAGCGTAGTACTGGTTTAGAACTGTTAGTGCAGCCGTAAGGTGTCTTTCTACGTCTTCAAACGACTTAGCTTGCGCAGCTAGGGCCAGATCATCAGCGTAAATAAAACGGTGCGTGTGGGCAGTAGATGGATGTTAAATAAGAGAGGGGCGAGAACACTTCCCTGAGGAAGACGTTTTTCTGAGATCGCCATATTCTTTTGTCCCCTGGCAGGTGCACTTAAAACCGGCGGTTGTAGAGCAATTCGCTGAGAAACTTTACAAAATTTTGATCTTTACCGTTTCGCTCACTTTCCAGAGTAGTCTCTTTAGGTTCACGGGGTTTGATTGCAGCATGACTTGCCTGACCTAAAACCTGCCTGCTCCGGTATAAGTTTGGGATCAAAGATGTTTGTGAGAAGGTTGAGAACCATACGCTCAAACAGTTTGTATAAATGGCACAGCAAAGAGATGGGTAGCTTTTCGGATCGTTACTCGGTTTTCCTGGTTTCAGTAATGCAAGAATTTTGGACTTTATCCATAGCCGGGGATTTTAGCAATAGCAAGGCAACCGTTGAAAAGCTGTAGCAGCCATGAGACAGCAACGGGCGTAGATGTTGGATTTGCTCAACAGAGAAATTGTCAACGCCTGAGGCTTTACCATCTTTTAGGGTTTGATAGCTCTGACCATATCCCCAGAACAAAAGGCTTGCTTATAGCGTCATTGTTTGATCTAGCGTGAGTCTGCGAGGGGATCCTGCTCGGTCGCTTTAAAGGTTTACCGTTTAGTAGCAACTGGTGCGCTATTTGATTAGCCAAAACCAGGTTAGGAGTAGAGGCTTGTGGGGGTTCACTTGTAAGACTTCGTATGGTTGGCCATGCTTTTTGCTGTTGTGCGTCATGTTGATGCTGGTAATGATTCTGAACCATTTTGCGCGGCGTGACTTCGCTGATTTGTGACATGTTGTTCTCCTAGCTGCAGGGTTTCTCGGAAAAGGATCATTGTTGAAAGCGGCGTCGTATAGCTTCAGTAAACTGACTGATTCACCCTGGAGACCTGGGATATAAGATGTGTAACAACCCCTGGGGATGAATAACCTGGATGTGGTGGCAACTATGTCGACAAACAGATTATAGTTTTCAGGATCCGGTGGAAGATTTAGACATTTTTCGTCTATGGCGTTGGCGTACTGTTCCCAGTTTGCCTTCGTGTAGTTAAAACGGCGTCTGAGTGAAGGGTACAGTGACGGGGCAAACAACCGGGCGGATGAGACAAAGTAGGGCTCTATGTTGGGTTCGAGGTATCGGTTTGCAATACATATTTCAGAGCTGGTAAATACGAGGTTCAGGTCGTAAAATAAATTAAAATGTATTAGGAAAAAGTCGCGAATGTGTGCTGATTTTCTTAAAAAATCATAATGTACCATAGTAAATATTCTAATCTGCCACATTCGGAAATTTGCCACAGCGAAATACTCATTGCGACAAGCATGAGGCTGTAGCAAATTAACGAATACGACAAATTCATTACTTTACTATGGTGAAAATATTTTTTTTGCCTATATCAGATACCAAAGCAAACATGCGAATATGACAGATTCGTTAGTTTGCAATGGTGAAAATGATAATTTTGTTTATATCAAATACCATAGCAAACATGCGAATATGACAGATTCGTTAGTTTGCAATGGTGAAAACAATGATATCGTCCAAATGAAATGCCATAGAAAAACAGCGAATATGGCATTCGTGACATTACCATGGTCAATTTTAAAAAAATGCAGCATATTCGCTAGTTTACTACGTGGTAATTCCTGAACGAAAGCAGATAGAGATATGAAACTTTGCCAGGACGTGTAACTGATATTTGTGACTAGTGTCCCGTAAAAAACCCGATTTCTCAAAATTGGCAGATTCGTTACTTTAACATGGAGGTGACGAAGTCGGAAAAGTTTTCTTAAACGAAGTTCGAAGATTCCAACTTCAGAAGTGACAGGGTTTCCACCGCCTGTCTACAATACTTGATGTGCCCCGTAGAGATCACTCTCGGGCGCGAGAAGACATCAAAATGCTTCAAAATAATCAGCCTGGTTGCATCCCGGTTTTGTGAAAGATATTGCTAGATAACATAATATTTCATTGATAGATTTGTTCTTCATTCCTTTTATCTTTTTTGGCGTACGTATTCCCTAAATTTGTCTAAGCTTGGAAATGTAAATGGAAGGTTAGTTTTCTTACGTTTTCTCTTACAATAAAAGTGACAGGAATTAGCGTACTGTGTATTTAAATCAAGGCAAACTTTGCACCTTAATTCGTGGCTCTAACCAGGGTGTCACTAAAGTTTAATTGGAAACTAACCAAATTTTCCTCAGAAACATGGCTCAAAATGAGGTTCTCCCACACAAAATGTGCCACATTCGTAAACTATCTCACCTGCAGTTTCCTGAATGGATTGACGATGGCGCAATACCGCTCAGCTGACAGCGCTGTCAACGTGTTGACTGTGTTTTTTAATCAAGGCAAACATTGCACCATATTCGTGGCTCTAATCAGGGTGTGACTAAAGTTAAAATTGGAACTGAACAAATTTCAATCAGAAACATGGCTTAAAATAAGGTTCTCTTACACAAAATGTGTCACATTCATAAACTAGGTATCTCACCTGCAGTTTCCTGAACGGATTGACTATAGCGCAGTACCGCTCAGCTGACAGCGCTGTCAACGTGAAGACTGACACTCCGATGCTGACGTCCTTAGCTGCTTCGGAGATCCTGCAGATCAGCTCGCCCCAGGGCCACGACTCCAGCGTGTAGATGATGGAGACGAACGGCACGCAGATCAGGATCACTAGCAGGTCCGCCAGGGCGAGGGAGAAGATGTACCTGAGGAAAGAGAAGATGAATGAAATGTCGGAAGGATCGTAGGAAAATTATAGTCTTCAGTTAAACATAAGCGTTCTGTTGAGGGGTGTTTAAAACGGTAGTTATGGTCTTAGAAAAGTGCGTCGTTTGGACATTTTATTAAGTTTCGGCCGTACGTGTGGTTCACTCGGCAGAATAATGGTACCCTTATTTTCCAAGCGTCGCGGCGTCGCGGCGGCGTCGTTGTCGCTGTCAAATGACTGGTTTGTATGGGGATACCAGAAAGACCGGGCGTCAGCGTCAACGACGCCGCCGCGTCGCCGTCACGTTGACAGCGCGCTGAGAAGCTCAGGGTTTGTATGGGATGCGGTCGGGTTTTTCTACAAGACCGCAGCGACAACGGCGCCGTCAAAATTTGACGGCGTCGTAGACGCGCGTCGTTGCCGCGACGCTTGGTTTATAAGCCTACCATAATTTGAAATTATAAGTGCGAATAATAATCTATCACTTGTATCAGGTAAAGAAAATATTTTAGAACTGGCAATTTAAAATCACACCTATTTCCGTGTTCTAAATCATTGCAAAATTTGGGCAGAGAAATCCGCTCTAAATAATTCCGTTTCTCTACCAGCCTTTTGTGTAAGCTGTCCGAAACATTCTTCCGAAAAATTTATTTTAATGAATAGCTAGAACTGGGTCATAAAAAGATAAAAATCTGAATTTATTATGAAAACGTAACTAGGTACTTAGCTATCTACCCTACGCTGGCCGGGTTTTTTCAGGTCCAGTGGATTTTTAATCCATTTTATTCTTGCAAAGGCCAGTTGAATGTGTGTAGAAGAACAGAGCAGAATCAACAAAGTATATCCAACGAAAGAAAAACAAACCTAAGCTTTTAATATCAGTGCTAAGTATCTTCTTCTTATATAGGTACGGTGAAATTTTATTAGTGACCGTTAGAGAAAATGCAGGACGGGCTGGTGATAAGGAACAACTTTCCCCAAGAAACATAAGGTAAGTTCGTCAATTACCGCCTATGTAACTTCGAAAGCAAATATTTCTAATAAAAGATAACAATTTAAATAAGAAAACAGGCGCGTCATATAATATGAATATTCTTTTTATAAATAGCATACAGCAGAGTAACATAATACTTTTAAAATATGAAATAAAACCAAAGACAAAACACAGTCGCGCTGGCAGAATTAAACTACGTGGGAGTTTAATTCGCCTATAGTATTACTTGACTGTAAAAATCTAATTGAGATTATTTCTGTAGTAATCATTGTATTAGGTAATCTGTCTTCATAATATTAGGCTAATCAGTAATTATTCCTTGTTTCTAAATTATGATTTCTCAATTTTATAACACATAACACAAAATATTTTATTACTAACGTCATAGTCGCTTGCAACTCTTTTTGTTACAACGACATCGAAACAAATAAGATAATATATAACATTAGGCCATTTTAGAATGAAAAATTGATGTTTTGCTAAAAAACGTCGGTAGGCGTTTTTAAACTTGGAGCATAATTACGCCTGCCTAGGTGTCTAATTACACCTACCATACTAAAACTAACTAGTTAAAAAAGAACAAATTCAAAAAGAAATCTTTCTTCCTACCTGTAGGTTCAACTAAAATAGTCCATGAAAGTTATCAAACATTTTAAAATGAAGTTATAACTTACCTGATGATTTCACGTATTTTTTTAAGCGCAGCCAACAGAAACATCTCCCACGAACAACACGCTGCCACTAGCATTACGCGCGTGTGAGGAGCTCACCGTGCTCAGTGCAGAATGGCAACACTACAATGTTGCTATTCCATGCAGATTTTTGGAAATTATTCTTGATTTTCCTGCTTTTTTCAACGTAGGCGATATAACCCGACAGGCGGTAATCGACTAACCTACCTTACGTGGAAATATGAAAAAAAAAAATTTACCTAACATACAAAATTAAGGACCAGCTGATTTGAGCTACTATGGGAGGTCAATTATTTTTTCACATTTCGATCTATGTTCCTTGTATTGCGGAAAGTTGTTTGTTAATTATCATCAGCCGGTTCTGCATTCCCCGAAATTTCTACATAGTAGGTAGGTACTACAAAGTAAATATAAATAATTCTAGAATCACTATGAATACGCTGTATTTATTTCTACACGAAAGCAAGCGAAATAAAGATCTAAGACGGTTTAATAATGAATTGCCCAGTTTAGTGTCAGCAGTCAGCATTAACCCATCCATCTTGACGGAGGATTACTTCGGCTCAGTGGTCCTGCTGCTAGCATCGCAAACTTAATGTCTGGGGTGATGCTATTCTAAGATCCTATTCTACGGCCGGTAGCTGTCACGAGCTTTAAATTCGCTACTTGACTGGTAAATAAATAAAATAGGTACAAAAGTTGTATTCTTAAACATATTATCCAAAAATACTACAGACTTCATTCATCGTTTTCCAAAATATCCAAATTGGATTTTTTAAACTGGAACACATATAAATTAGTGTTTTGACCTAACTAAAATAGGGAAATGTGACGTCACATTTAAATATTTTCATTTTTGAAAATCTTTTTAAGTGTTTTTAAAAGTAAGTACCTACCTCATTTGACCTGTTAGTCAAGTAGCGGATTCACATTAGTTGACAAACTAATATGCAACAGATTGTACTGCACCAACCTACCACCTACCTACCTTCTCTCTCTTCAAAACTATCTAGTGGCTCGGCCTGCAATGTCCTAACCAGACTGGAATGAAAGTCACAAAGTGTTAAATATCAACTTTCTGAGTGGCCTGGTGAAATTCTACGTCGCCGACAGTTGCACTTCCTTCACCACATCGGATGTCTAGAATCGAATCCGGAACCTTCTCCGTCGCAAGCAGTCACATTACCACCTGCACCACATCGGCTGTCTATGGAAAGGGAAGGGATCCTATACACCTTTTGATGGCCGTTGAAATAGAAAATGGGTAAACTTTGTTACCAAACACATTCCTGTTTCACACTATTCATACAAACTCAGTGCAAACTATCTGTTCCGGTTTAGGCCCGAGTTCATTTATGAAGTTACCCACAGGATCCCTTAACAAAAGGCCAAGTCATTTAATGATCCAGCAGGTACAGTCACGCGCAGAGTCACCTGACCCCCGTCTAACTACCACACTACAAGTAAAAGGATTTTCATAATACTGGTTATTAATAGTACCTAGGTAACTTATATATGGAAAGCCAGAACACGTTGGTCCCTAAATAAGAGAACTTGAAGTACCTATCTAGTACTCGTACCTAAAATAAAACATCTATTCCCCCTATGTTATTTATCATTATGTATTACATCACAACCCATCATTTTCCTGATAAAATTAAATAACAGCAGCAAAAAACCTGTCTTTAATTTGCTATCTATCACTTCCAGGCCGGAAGATGCTCGTTGCTCGAAGACTTTTCAAATGAGAAAAGGATGTCAAAATGTTACGATGGATTGTAAGATGGATGATACAGGATGGTTTGTAGATGGATAATACATTGGATACAGGATGATTTGTATTGGTAATATTAATAAATAACGCGTTGACATTTATCATACACAAAGCCACAGTAAATACCGTGCTCAATCACAATATTTTTCTCATATATCGCGAGATGTTACTGTTACTTAGGTGGCTCTCATACTAGACGTACGTTGCTGCGTATTTTTAGCGTATTCGTAAATGCGAAATCCCCATACTGAATTCTCCAACGAACGCTGACGCAGAAACATTTATATCTATTATCTTTTGGATAATGGATGTCAGGTAGGTATGTATCCTACTTCCTACTAATATTATAAAGGCGGATGTTTGTGTGTGTGTTTGTTACGACATCACGCAAAAACGGCTGATTAGATTGACATGAAACTTTGCGGAAATATAAAAGGGCATCTGGAATAACACATAGGATACTTTTTACCACGGAAAAATGTCTCATTCCCACGGGATCACGCATTTTCCAATATTTTTGAAATAGGTGGCGTGACTGAGCCGATTCGCGTTTTAAACGTTTTCGCCGAAAACTAACAGCGACATCTCTTGGCGAATAATGCTTTTCTCTCGCGGAATAATAGGTTGCAGCGGGTGAAACCGCTGACGGGCAGCTTGTAATGTATATTCTTTGGTTAAGTGTGGGATCCGCCAGAGACTCGGACAGGGATATGTCACTTACGAGATGTCATTGAGTAATGGATTGGATGCGAATGCGAATCGACATTTGAAAGAGAATGTGGCGGCCACCCTGGTTGCCCTAGGCAACGGAAGGTTGTTGACAACGAGTCAAGACAAGCGAACGATTTTTCTTCTTTGCATTTCTACTATTTCCATGTTTTCTTATAAATATCAACCATTAAACTGCAGTGTAAATAAATCATATAATTCACATCAAAACGGGCTACTCATTTGTAAGGGAGTAGCCATATAAACTGGTGACTTTCCGACTTTGTTGGACACCACACCATGTCTAACGAAAGTGAAAATTTCGAGCTATTGAAGCAGAAAATTGCCGATCTAAAGGAAGAAATAGCAAGCATCAAGAGGGAACGCTTGCTATCTCGGTCGCGATGCCAAATGTATAGCAGTTCATATGATTATCCCCGCTCGAATGTTCGAAACAGTGAGTACTGCTGCTGGTACCATCGACGCTATGGCAAGAGTGCTATCAAGTGCCGTAGCCCATGTAAATACAGCAGAAGGAATTCTTCGGAAAACCATGCCGGCAGTCCGAACTAGCGGCTTACGACTGCTGCGCCGCACCAGGCCGCCTATTTGTTATGGATCAATACAGTAAAATTCAGTTCTTAATCGATACAGGATCGGACGTTTGTGTTTATCCGAGGTCCGCACTCAGAGAAGACAGAAAACAAACGGATTACCAACTGTTTGCCGCCAACGGCACAATGATTCATACGTATGGTACGGTGCAATTTAATCTTAATTTTGGCCTTAGACGCGCATTTATATGGCGGTTTATCCTCGTAAGGCCCAGATACCTTTTAAAAGGTATGTAGCTTTGTAGTGGTTCAGACCCAAGCCCTTGCAAGATTTACATCATAAAGCAACCTTATTGCTAGTGCATATAAGGTTCATTTCACTTTGTGAATCATACCTTTTAAAAGGCATCTTGGGCCGTTATCTAAAGAAAGCTCATAAATGTCTGGGCCTTACGAGGTTATAGTAGCAGACGTCTCCAAGCCTATAATCGGCGTAGATTTCCTCTCACACTACAGCCTGTTAGTCGACTGTAGAAATCACAGGCTCATAGATACCTTGACTACGCTAAGCGTGAACGTCCCCGCTAAGAAGTCAACTGATGACGTCATGTCGGTAAAATCCATTAAAGGAGATTGTCCCTACCACGACCTTTTATCTGCGTTTCCTGAAATTACTCGTCCAGCCGGAGTACATCGCGTACCGAAACATAATACTGTTCACCATATCCGCACCACTCCTGGACCTCCGGTATCAAGCCGCCCTCGTCGTCTACCGCCGGATCGACTTAAGATAGCACAGAAAGAGTTTGACGACATGCTCGCTAACGGTACAGCTCGCCCATCGGAAAGCTCATGGTCTTCTCCGCTTCACCTGGTACCCAAAAAGGATGACGGCTGGAGACCATGCGGTGACTACAGAGCCCTCAATGCTCGCACCATTCCCGACAAGTACCCAGTGAGACACATCCAGGATTTCGACGCTCGCATGTCCGGCTGCAAAATTTTCTCTGTAATCGATCTAGTCAAGGCTTACAATCAAATACCGGTTTTCGAAGCAGACATTCCTAAAACTGCTATAACTACACCTTTCGGAATGTTTGAATTTCCATACATGACTTTTGGCCTCCGCAATGCAGCTCAAACATTTCAACGATTCATCGACGAAGTGCTTCGTGGTTTCGAGGAATTCTGCTACGGCTATATCGATGATATCATCATCTACTCATCTTCAGAAGCCCAGCATAAGGAGCACCTCACCAAGCTCTTTACTCGCCTGAAGAATTATGGTGTTTTGATCAACACAGGCAAAAGTCATTTCGGGCAAAACGAGGTAACTTTCTTAGGTTTTCGTGTCACTGCAGAAGGGATCAAGCCTCTTGACACAAAGGTGACAGCAATTCAGGAGTTTCCAGCACCCAAAACAGTCAAAGAGCTACGTCGGTTCTTAGGAATGGTAAACTTCTTCCGCCGCTTTGTTCCCAACGCTGCCACTATCCAAGCTCCTTTAAACGAAGCCCTGAAAGGACCAAAGGTCAAAGACCCCATCAACATGACAGCTGAGATGCTACGGGCATTCAACTCATGTAAGTCCAGCCTGTCACAAGCAACACTGCTGGCTCATCCAGACCCAGATGCAGAGCTTGCCATATTCACGGACGCATCGGACGTAGGTGTTGGAGCCGTTCTACAACAACGCAATGGAGATAGTTGGCAACCGCTGGCATTTCACTCGAAGAAGCTCAAGCCCTCACAAAAGAAGTACAGCCCATACGATCGCGAGCTGCTGGCAATATACGAAGCTATTCGCCATTTCCGACACATGGTTGAAGCTAGGACATTCGTAGTGTACACGGACCATAAACCACTGTCATTCGCCTTCGCAACTCGACGCGACAACTGTTCACCAAGGCAATTCAGATATCTGGATTTTATAGCACAATTCACGACTGACATAAGATACTTACCTGGCCAAGAGAACGTCGTAGCTGATACGCTGTCCAGAGTTGAGGAAGTTGGCTCCACCATTGACTACCAGGCTCTTGCACGAGCTCAGGAACAAGATCCTGAACTGCAAGACCTTCTAAAGCACGGATCCTCTCTGCGCCTACAGAAAATCCTCTTGCACGGCTCACCACGACTGTACTGTGACGTATCTACCGGATCACCACGCCCTTATCTAACACCTGGGTTTCGAAGAACGGCATTCGAAATGTTACACAATCTAAGTCACCCGGGATGTGCAGCTACAGTGCGACTGGTGACACAACGATTTGTATGGCCAGGGATTCGCAAACACTGTAGAGAGTGGTCGAAACAATGCTTGCGCTGCCAGAGCAGCAAAGTCACCCGTCATACTTCATCACCATTTTCCTCATTTGCCATCCCTTCATCTCGATTCTCTCATATCCATCTCGACATCATAGGACCATTGCCACCGTCTTCTGATTACAGGTACTGCCTCACGGTAATTGACAGATTTACCAGATGGCCTGAGGCGTACCCACTCAAGGACATCACCGCTGAAGCCTGCGCCGCCGCATTAGTGTCTGGCTGGTTCGCTAGATTCGGCTGCCCGGAGAAGATGACAACAGACCGTGGCCGCCAATTCGAGTCAAGTCTCTTCAAGGCTTTATCATCGCTGGTCGGTGCTCAGCATTTTCGCACCACCTCCTACCATCCAATCGCAAATGGCATTATTGAGCGCCTGCATCGTCAACTCAAGGCCGCTATCATGTGCCATGCCTCATCTCAATGGTCTGAGATACTTCCCATGGTCTTGCTCGGTATCCGGAGCGCATGGAAGGACGACCTAAAAGCGTCAGCGGCAGAACTGGTATATGGCGAACCACTTCGCCTGCCCGGAGAGTTCTTTGCTCCGTCAGGGGACATGGAAGCTGATGTTACTGATTTCGCATCCCGGCTTCGCCAGCACATCGCAAAGCTATCACCGGTCCCTACGAGATGGCACACAAGCGGGCCCTTCTACGTACCCAAAGACCTAGCCACAGCAGAGTACGTTTTCTTACGCACAGATGCAGTACGGAAATCGTTAATGCCTCCATACACTGGACCGTACAAAGTGTTAGAAAGAGGCACGAAAACTTTCAAAATTGAGGTCAAGGGTAAGCCTGAAACAGTGTCAATTGATCGATTGAAGGCTGCATACGTGGTCAGAGACGAACCAGCAACAACCACAGCGGTTCCAGCAAAAGTTCCGGATGTTCCGGCTAGTTCTACACCAAAACCTGCTCCCAATTCCAGAACGAGAAGTGGTCGGGTGGTTCGGTTCCCGGATTACTATCGACCGTAGCCTGCAGCAACGGTCTCGGCGGGGGAGTACTGTGGCGGCCACCCTGGTTGCCCTAGGCAACGGAAGGTTGTTGACAACGAGTCAAGACAAGCGAACGATTTTTCTTCTTTGCATTTCTACTATTTCCATGTTTTCTTATAAATATCAACCATTAAACTGCAGTGTAAATAAATCATATAATTCACATCAAAACGGGCTACTCATTTGTTAGGGAGTAGCCAT
Source organism: Phthorimaea operculella (assembly GCA_024500475.1). NCBI lineage: Eukaryota > Metazoa > Arthropoda > Insecta > Lepidoptera > Gelechiidae > Phthorimaea > Phthorimaea operculella. Next base: position 26,316 of record JANFCV010000626.1, read on the forward strand.
AAGAACGTTCTGTCTTTGGCGTCTTTGCCTGTCTTTGCTGAAAGGTAGGTTGGTTAAAAAATTATACAGGGTGGTACTTCCGAACTCACTTTCCCGAAAACACTAACCTCAACAGGTCAATTTGAACCACTTTCCCTAAAGTCTAAAGTTCCCAAAGTAAAAAAAGTTGGGTTAAAAACAGATTGCTCGGACTATTATTGTATGGTAGTCTAATTTGTTTTAGGCTTAAAACTTTGGTCCTGTTGTGCTTAGCCTTTTCGGGAAAGTGGGTAGTTCGGTTCCTGTTATTATTATCTTATCATAATATTTTGCCTCATTCCAGAATTTCCAGTGTATGAAGGTACGCCGCATGTTTATTTATTTTAGGAAACCTCTCACTCTATAAAATTACCTAAGGGAACATAAAGTACTTACTAAAACGTTACAATTACGAAATTTATTGTTTTTCTTAGCTATATAATAACATAAATATCATAATAAATTCAACAAAAGGATGTAATATGTGTCGGTTATTAAAATAGTACAAAATACTCGGGTTCCCTTTGTTGTGGTCGCTTTACTACTTACTACCACGTATATACTTTTCAGCAAATTCTAAAACTCAAAACTGAAACATGTGAAACACTTCCAGTCAGCTACCAATTCAGATCTGAAAGTGTGAAATGCTGAACGCTGACATTGTCCTTCAGAGGCAAATTATGTTTTCAACTGTAGAAACGCTAAAAACACCTTACGGCGCGAAATTCTCGTTTTTGTCCCCGCACAAAGGGTCCATTAGAACCGGCCTGAACAACCTGTACGGCAACCTAACCTAGGTAGGTAAGTATCTGCCAAACCTATTATGTTCATACACACGGTATTTTACAGTCAACTGCAGAGTTATCTCTCTCCTCATTCCTAACTCTGCAGGTGTCAGCCGTCAGTGTGACAGCCGATATGGCGCAGTGGTTAGTATGACTGCCAGCCATGCAGAAGGTTCCGGGTTCAATTCCCGGTGGGGTCACTCACAAAGTTGATATTTATCACTTTGTGAATTTATTACCAGTCTGGTTAGGATTATTGCAGGCTGAACCACCTGATCGTCCGAAAAGCAAGATGTTTCCGTCCCGGTTGCGGTCTATAATGGTGGTCCGGTCATTATACAACCATGTCAGAGGCCTGCTACTTGTAGTAAGCGGTTAAAATACTCCGACACCTGGGTTCATCAGGTCGTTGAACGACTCGGTGTCCCACATGAAGACGGAGGAGACACTGCATGTGACCGTACCCTACTATGTGCTGAAAACATGTTATTTTACTTCTTTATTTTCATTATGTGGCGCAAAAGAGGGGAGGCCTTTGCCCAGCTATGGGACACCGAACAGCCTACATAAAAAAAATCATGAGATATGTTTGATTTATTTATTCTTACTCATTGCCTGGCAAGCTTCATGTTTTGTCACCCTACTCCTACATTTCCGACGACGATCTACACATATCCTTCCTCTGTATCATTTTTATTTTTTATATCAGCAGTATTCAACGTCTCGTTGCCTATTTTTCCATGTTTCCAACCGTAAAAACGTTTCTTTTGAAATCTCGCTCGACTTCCGATCCTGCAGTAAAAGACTGTCGTGATTGTGGAAAATATAGGTGAGTTCTGCTCAAAATACGCGATGTGATTGTGAAGAGTAAAACTTCCAGTCATTCAGAATGATTTTATAGGGTTCATTTCACCTACTCCTACGTTGGGTCAATGACCCAAAGAGGATCTTGACCTCAGTTCAACTATTCAATTGGTTTAATGTTTAAATACAAAGTTCAATACTTATTAGTTTTTATATCGACTCATAAAATTCATAAAATCATCAATCATTCTATTTCTAATAGTACCTGTAAAATTTTGTCGCTTTTTGCGTTTCTCTATCTGTCTGTCGTGGAATTCGCTAAAGTTTCCTAAACCACGTAACGAATGTTGATGCAATTTTCTGTTGATAGGATGATTCAAAAGGAAGGTTTCACGTGTCAGGAAAATGCCTTTTTCCCGCTGGAAAATAAGTTTCAGCGGGTGAAAATGCTAACAGCCGCTAGTTTTCTAATTACTTAGGTAAATATACGAAAGTGTGCTGAAAATGTCAGATTTTTTAGTTGCAGAGGACGCATCAAACCTACCTTCATGTCGACACGATTTTAAAATGCTAAGCATCTCACTTCCACCACACTCATCCACCCGCCTCCCACCCCCGTCTTTTATCCACTAGGGATTTTACTCGTGTCGGGACCTGTATTGCTTTGACACATTTTGATGTCGACTTTAAATAGCATCATCCCATTTTTCATCCTGTTAGTAGTTAGTACCTAAGTAGATAGTTCACAATAACTCGAAAAGTGACTTAGTGGCTCCAGGATTTTACTTGTGAGAGGATTTAAGCTGTACCCCTGTAACTATAACAGCCATAATAAAGTCCACTGCTGAACATGGGCCTCCCTCTAGTAGGGGGGTATTTGCCATACTCACCACGCTTGGCAGGCGGGTTGGTGAGCGCAATGCAAGATGTTGCAATGCGATTGCGAAATTCATCTACCTAGGGATTGAACCCCTGGATTGATGACATTCTAAGCCGGCATCACACGGCAACGATAAGTAGGTACTCATAATTTTCTGAAAAGACCCTGAACGTCTAACAATAAACGTCAAGCTCTGCCTACCCCGCAAAGGATACAGGTGTAATGTGTGAGACACGTTTTCCGCTCTGGAAAAGCGGGATTAGGGGTGTGAGTGGACGCAAACAAATGGGAGTTGATTAAACCACGCAGTTGCGAATTTCAGGGTCTCCTCGCCAAATAAAACTCCATTCGTTATATCTGCATTCAACTCGTACCTGACCTCAATGTCGAAAACTTGTAAAAACAATGTTCCGGGAGTATTTCGAATTGGAAAAATTATATTTGTCATTACCACCTCATTACATACAACATACCGGGAGTAACGGAAAGTTTATAACTAGCTGAAAGGAGGTCAAGGTACTAATGAAACTGAACAACTTTCCCTATGGAACATAAATAGAAAAAAAATTGGACCTCGCATCGCAAATTAGCTGATCGGCAATTTTGTATGGGTGGCCCAAATTTTTTTTCATATTTCTGCCCATGTTCCATAGGAAAAGTTGTTCAGTTTCATGAGTATTTGACCTCTTTTCGGCTTGTTTATACCCTCTCTGTTACTCCCGGTATATGCGATGTGTGAGACACGTTTTCCGCTCTGGAAAAGCGGGATTAGGGGTGTGAGTGGACGCAAACAAATGAGAGTTGATTAAACCACGCAGTTGCGAATTTCAGGGTCCCGTCGCCAAATAAAACTCCATTCGTTATATCTGCATTCAACTCGTACCTACAGCGATCTATTGAGGAACTTTCTATTGACAGTTCTGAGTCAGCGAATGAATGTCCCACCAGAGAAGTGCTAAATTGAGAAAATTTGACGTTCTACCAACCAATCACGAAAATTCAATATGGCTGGCGGCAGCTATGCTTTAGTCACGTTTCGTTTTACGTTATTTTCGTTACTAATTAATTACGTAAGTACTACACTGTGCGAATTGAGATTTATTTGTTAGAAAATGAAATCGTCTTGCTCTAAGGATCATTTATGTTAGTGAACAGAAAATCAATAAGAAATTAAAAAAAAAATGAATAAACACTAAATACGAATAATTAAAAAGTGACACAGTACAGACTTTCCGTGTAAAGAAACGTTATTACCACTTAGTTTAGCGCCCTCTACACATGACTTCAAGTTCTGCCTACCCCGCATGGAATAAAGGTGTGATGTGATGTATGTATGCGATGTGATATGTGAGACACGTTTTCCGATCTGTTGGAAAAGCGGGGTTAGGGGTGTGAGTGGACGCAAACAAATGGGAGTTGATTAAACCACGCAGTTGCGAATTTCAGGGTCCCGTCGCCAAATAAAACTCCATTCGTTATATCTGCATTCAACTCGTACCTACAGCGATCTATTGAGTAACTTTCTATTGACAGTTCTGAGTCAGCGACTAAATGTCGCACCAGACGACGGAGTGCTAAATTGAGAAAATTTGACGTTTTACCAACCAATCAGGAAAATTCAGCATGGCTGGCGGCAACCATGTTTTAGTCACGTTCCGTTTACCGTTGTGTTCGTTACTAATTAATTATAATTACGTACTGTGCGAATTGCGATTAATTTGTTACGAAATGAAGTCGTCTTGCTGTAAATTGCTGAAAAGAAAATCAATAAGTTTGGAACAATTGAATAAACACAAAATAAGAGTAATTTATTAAGTGGTACAGACATACTTTCCGTGTAAAGAAACATTATTATCACTTTTTAGCGTGACTCTTGAGAAGCCATAGAATTATATAACTTTTGAAGCCATAGAAATTTTTCCATTGGAAGGAAAGCTACGTAAAAATTTTTTGCAGGTGGTGAAGTCAGTCGCTAAAAAATTCAAAATAATTTGACACATTTTGACTCATTCTTGACCAATCACAGGAAATTGACACAGTCGAAAGAAGCGTTATTTACTTTGTTTTTTTACCTAAGTAAAACACGAAAAAATTAATGAATTCTTTGGATATAATGTAAAAATAACTTTTGACAACTGCAAAATATCTGTTGCAACAGTCTACTGCTAAAAAAAGCAGTTTGGTGATCGCAATACAAGGTATAAATTGAAAAGAAAAATATAGATGGCGCTCTGTATCGTCATATATCTACATGCGCATCAGAAGCGCGCCCTCTATACCTAAGCTTTTTTTAATAAGATGGTCCTGAACAGTTCTAATTGAATTGACTGAACATTCGATGCAGAATAATACGTAGCTGAAATCAAGTATGCTGACTTCTGACTTCTGACTGAATAAACCACGAACAAACTAACCAGTGCCCTTAGACAATCATAGAAGTTCAAGAAAGACATTTCCATTCAAACTATTGAAGCAAAGAAATCTCCATGCAAAATGTAAATTCACGTTTGAACTCCAAGTCAATTTGGAATATCTGTGCACTTACGCTAAGTTTCTCCCACTGAGCACTGAGCAGCGTTCCAGTGGAGGAGAATGTTCACTCTTATTTAAACTTGGATTTATCCTAGTTGAGGACTTTACCAGTGGGAGTGTTGCCAATTCTGCAATTTGTCGCATTATGGTAGGTCACAGAATAGTTTAATTCCTTTTTTCGTGTGGCAAGCAGAGGATAGCACAATCCACTACGCTATCTGGCTATATTTAAAGCAGTGCTTTTTATGATCTAGAAAAAATGGACGGCGAGACCATGACTATGATTATAAAAGCGTAGTGAGTCGCAGGTTTCAGACCTATGGATGCTCTACGCTGATTATGAAAGTACCTACACTTGGGCGATGCGGGTTTAACGCATACAATAAGGTAGTAAACTGGAGAATAGTAGTTTGGACTGCGTCTTTTTCCTGTGATTGATTAATCGAAAAAGTGCAAAACTCAAAGATAAGTTTGTTTTGAATATACTTCTGAATGGTTGTCGTTACGTCATTTCGGTAAAGTTGCGCCTACTGCTATCTGCAATAAGCTTTGAGTTTTTCTTCCCATTGCTACGTGGTGGGGGCTGCCTGTGTAACTAACACGCGCACAACCTTAGTAGAGCCCGCATACGTCTGGACATACTCCGGGTGCAAATCAAATCAAATACAAAAGCCTGCAAACCATTGCTCGTCATGTCCTCTCCTTATTAAACTTTTTTCTGGTAGCAACACTTGCAAAGCAAAGTTCAACACAAAGAAGTCACAATTCTGTCATTGGGTAAATAGTTAATTCGAAAGTTGCGTTTGAAACATCCAAAGGAAAACTTTAAGCTAATTTACGTAGTTGACGTAAACTTGCCTAGCTTCGTGAACTAGATTAATTGAACTTGAATCAAACGACGATAAACAAACAGTTTACTATGTTTATTGGCACTCAGTACAATACGTACAACATAGTAAGTATATTTAGTGCATTTTGATCCTGAGGAAAGATCCAGAATTTGTTTTGGTAGAACCTCCGTCCCGAGTTCTCATTTAAGTTAAGGTGTTTAATAGGTTGAAGGCAACCTTTCTATTACAGACAGAGCAGGGAAGATGCTATAGAGTGGATTGGACTGGAAATGCAACAGAATGGTATGGAATCCTGACTTAAATCTGAACACGTTTGGCGCATTTTTCATGCCCCTATGGCTGACTTAAGCAATTAATAGAAAAGAAAGAAATATATAGGGTGAAATTTTACTAGTGACCGATAGCGAAAACCGAAAACTCAGAGGCGGCTGGTGATAAGGAACAACATTCCCAAGGAACATAGGTCAAAATACGAAAAATTTTTCCATACAAAATTGCCGATCAGCTGATTTGAGTTACTATGGGAGGTCAAATTTTTTTTTTCGTATTTCGACCTATGTTCCTTGGGGAATGTTGTTCCTTATCACCAGCCGCCTCTGAGTTTTCGCTATCGGTCACTAGTAAAATTTCACCCTATATTTGAATGGGATGGAATGAAATAGAATGGAATGTGTTGGAAGGGGATAGAAAGGGATGGCATGGGATGGAATGGGTTGGAAATGAAAGAAATGGGATGGAATCAAAAGACCATAAATCAAAATGACTTACGTGTTGGGCGCATTCCTCATGCCCCTATGCCTGACGTACACAATCATGAGGGTCCCATTGCCCAGCACTCCGACTATGAAGATGATCGCAAACAGCGTGTATTCGCTGTCCGTGTAGTTATGGTTCGGAATGTATTGGGATGGAATGGAACAAAATTGATAAGAATAGAATGGAATGAAATGCAGTAGAATAGAAAAGAATTTAGTGGAATGGAATGGAACGGCACGGAACTAAAAAGAATGGTAGGAAAGGTAATGGAATGGAATTTAATATGATAAAAAGGGATAAAAATGGGTGGAATCGGAAGACATGGGATAGAATCAAAAAGCAAAATAACTTACGTGTTAGGCGCATTCCTCATGCCCCTATGCCTGACGTACACAATCACGAGGGTCCCATTGCCCAGTACTCCAACTATGAAGATGATCGCGAACAGTACTGGCACCAGGTACGTCTCCAGTCGGTCCGCGTACGGTGTGTATTCGCTGTCTGTCGAGTTCTCATCGAAGAACGAGCTGTTGGGCGTGGTGTACATCGTTGGAGTCTGTAAAGGACAGAAAAACCTGTTAGTACCTATTAGCTTGGGGGATTTAAAAGACTTGAGGTTTTTATTTGTACAATTTTATTTGGCAGACTGGCAACCAGTCACTATAGTGATCTGATCTATCAAGTATCTTGTATGTATACTGTGTATGTTAGGTATACGTGTTTTTTTTTAACCGCCCTTGAACATAACATCTGACTATGTCATACGTATTTTATTATTACATACGTATTTACGTCCATTATTATTATGTGACTAATAGTTAGCCCTAGTACAGGCAATTTTTTGGGCTGCTATTAACATAGCTACAAAATTAGTCGAGAACCTTTGTCTATTTTCAATTTGGTGGTTATTAAAATTTGTCAATTGAAAATTTGATAAATAAATAAATACAAATACAAATTTACCGTTTTTTTTTATTTTTATTTTTTTATCAATAATGGGTAAGCATTTGTCCACAATCTCACCTGATGTTAAGTGAGGATGCAGACGATGATGGAACATGCTCGCCCAGATAATGCCTATTCACTCTCGCCTTGAAAAGGCCCAGGTTATAACGTTCCGGAAACAGATCCGCAGGCAGGAGTTCCTCCTTAGCAGTTCGCATTAAAAATGTAGAAGCGAAGCGCTTTGTGCGAATTTGCGGAATGTCTACGATATAAGGGTGGAATCCCAATCGGAGTCTCGTGCACCGGAGATGGAATGGTGACGGAGGTATCAGGTCATGGTCAGGTCATTTTACAGACGCTCACACTCTGTCTACCCCCAAAAAGAAGCATTTTCTTAAACATCCTCAAGGAACACTTGATTTTAAGAAGGAAGCCAAGAATTGTCTGCCTATACACTGTGTGTATTGTATATTCACTGCAAAGGGCAGAATATCCTGCCATCTCATCAGGACTCAGTATAAACATAGCAAAAAGACCTTTTGTGATAGAAATTTTACTA